>JBBMKE010391971.1:0-12815 GCA_037834125.1 Lippia alba | reverse complement strand
AATAAAGTATAATAATATCCAAAAGGAGTTTGGATATTTTAGCTTACTTAAAAGTAGATTTGAATTTGAAATCAAATATAGGTTTGGAATTACTTGAACATCAAGTAATTAGAGAGAGGGACCAAATTCTATGCCCTAAAGGAATAGGATTGGCCGCCCCTCTCCTAGCTATATATAGGGGAGTTCGAAACTCCCCTTAGGTAAAAAAAAATTCTCTTGGCTCATGTGTTGAGCAATCTATCTTTCTCCAAGTTCAAAGAAACCCTAGGTTAAGCCTAAAAACTAACTAGAGAACTAGCATCCTAACTTGTTAGATTGTAGTCAAGTTGGTGGACTTTCTCTAGAGACCTTCAAGTCAGAAGTTTTGAAAGATTCGAGCTTTTCCAAGGAGATGGGATCAAGCTGCTAGAAGAGCGTTCTTGGGTGGCTTGTAACGCTTCAAGAAAGTTAATAAGAAAGTAAGCTTCTTAACACTACGAATTTGGATTCACGATTGCGAGTTTTAGATCCTTTTGTTGGAATTTTTTTAAATTCTGTTGCTTTCTGATTCCGTTTTTCCAACAATGTTTTGTTGAAAGACAACTTTATGATCCTTCAAAATACTTTAGATAGAAAATGGGAAATTAGTTTGCCTTAAAAAAATACCAATTCCGTTCTTTCATCCCAATTGCCTAAGCAAGATAAATTTTTGCATAGCAAAACGTGAAGCAAATAAGTTGAAGAATAAAATCAACAGGGTTAGTATAAGTGGTTAATAAGTTCATTTTTTAAGGTAAAGTATCAAATTTAAATTAAAATAAAAAATAAATATATAGATACATCCTTTCAACTTAAATGCACTTTTTAATTTTATTTCTCAATTTCAATCTTGAGAGAATTAGAAAGTAATAAATTTAGAAAATGCAGCATCAGCTGAATTTTCACTGGTACTAGGTGTCGTATCCATATTTGACACACCAAATGATTAAATATCCATTTAATGGCCTTTTCAATATATCACCATGATGGGTCAAACGCAAGTATACGTATCGCAAACAAATAATATAGAAAAGTAGAATATCGATTCCATGAGAAACTAATAAATAAATTCATGATTAAGTACAAAACTAATGCAATTCGGTTTTATTCAGACAACCTAATTCAACGAGTTAAGAACTAATCTAATTTAACTAACTAAATAAGGCCTAATTAACTAAGTAATCTAATTAAGAACACAAATTATGAGCTCGAGTACTCGTATGATAACTAACTCTAGAATTATAGAATCTCCACTTAGTTAATTTGACTCGTCATTCTATGCTAATGGAATTATATGAATCAGTTGCTAGGTTTTTAATCACATATCGTTATAAGCTTCTCACAAAGTCATGTCCCGTTATTCTCGCTATTACAACTTCATATCCCTATGCGAGCTATTAATAAACAAGAATGAATGAAGCTCAAGTTCGGATCAACCTACCTAAGGTGATTAAGTATATCCCTATCCTAATCACAAACAAGTTATTAGACTCTTGCAAATAATTGAACAAATATTCTTATATGTCTAACATCTCCTAACTTATCTTTCTTGAGCTAAGCCAAGAGTTAAAAATGCAATTCAATTGGTGGCCAAGCAACTAAATCAAATAAGCACACAGTATAAGAAACAACTGAAATTCATATTATTTAAATGCCAAGAAACAATGAAGTTCAAACTAAACAAAGGGTTCATCCATGATCCTATAAAACTAATTAAATTAGTTTATAACGAATTGAATTGAAAACAGAAATAAACTAGAGTTCTCCATCAAAAAAGATTAAAGAAAGAAAACTCCATAGACAAAGTCTTCAACTTCTTGGCGTCAATCTCCCATCTTAGTTTCCTCGGGTGAATTCTCTGCGAATACTTATCAATGGCACATATTTTCTGTATCAAAATCTACCCAAAAGTCGTTCTTATATATCCCCTACACGTCCAAAACGTTGGAAAGGTCGAAAAGGGAAAGAAAATTGATTTCCGGTCGAAGTAGCGCTCTCTCACGTGTCAGCGTTCATGTTCGAACATGTATTCTAGCCTACATTCTGTTCTGGCTAATGTAGCGACCCAACTACTCATTTGAACATATACTTTGTTTTTCTGAGATTTGTACAAAAGTACTTCCTTTTCCATGCTTTTGTTCCTGCAAAACGGCAAAATACCCGAATTATGCACTAATAATACATTAGAAGACCCTAAAAGTACTTAAAAAATTCATTCATAACTCATGCAAAAACTAAGTACTTATAGTGACTCATTACACCACCCTGCAAAGAATCCATTACTCGTATTATAATTCCAATATCTCAGGTAACATATAAGAGTGCTGTTGCAGAATTCAGAGAATGGCTAAGGGTATGATAATAAGTATTTTACCGATGCCTGGAAAAGATATTATCAATAGAACTTGTAAGTATAACGAACCGTGGAAACTAATAACTAGTTGAAATAGGTCACTCATCACCATGATTCTCCGTCGCGGCCGCATGAAATGGAACGGAGGCCACCGTTCCAGTTCCGTGGCAATGTCATAGAATAGTCGGGGTAAAAACGTTGTCAAAAGTTAAAAAACGTTAAAAATTCTGTCAAAATATTTAAACTAGTAATGTTTATGTTAGATAATATTTTAAAATATACTTTCATTTTTTATGTAAATACAATTGAGTTCTAATATTTTTATAATGAGCAACAAATAAATAATAAATATAATTTAGGGTTAGTTAGGCTTAACACCCACATCAGATGGGGTAATTACGACTCGTGTGCTATAATTAAATTTAACTACGGAGACCACACCTACATAAAAAATTTTAATTACACTTAACACCCAAAACGTTAGGATTCCGTTTAAAATTTGATGACGACAAAAAAAAAAAATAAAATTGTGAAAATCCAAAATTCCCCTCACTGACCAGAGTCAATTTTTAAATGTCTATTTTAGCCTTGGTGGTTTGCTCTAATTAGTTAATTTAATATGGGTGTCATATATAATTTTTTCCAACTAATTTTTCAAAAAATTTGTGTACAAAAACTAAACGTCAAAAAAGGTTTTATTCTCCAATGACTTCATTAGTTCGTATTCAGCTAATCCAGTACTGAAATCATTTTGTCAAATTGTTGTATTATTTGGCAAATAGGCATGTAACAAATTGTTGTGTTATTCAAGAAATAGGCATGTAACTGTAGTGCAAATTCAAGATCTTACGTGAGATTATAAATAAGCGTTGCCTTCTAAAAACCTACATCACATCATTAACCCAACTAACTAAGGGGCATTACGATTCCACAAAAAGTGTCAGCCTTAACAAAAGCCTACAATCAATGCATGATTCCAAATATCAAGTCCTTATACAATCCATATAGCCGCAAGAATTAGCTAAAATTCATATCATCATCAAACATTCATCCCAAAAAACTTCAGAGATAGTGCTAAACACCTGAACCTTGAATCGGTATTTGTCGGGAAGATTCACATGTTGTAGTTGTTGCTCTGTTTCTTGGGATTTGCTCCTTCATCTTGTTGCTAGATACATGTAACGGGCTAGCGGTTGTTAACTAAATTTTTTTATGCAAGTAATGTCTGTAATTAAATCAAATTGGGGTAAACGAGTTGTAATCATCTCATCTAATATGGGTGTCAAGTGTAATTATTAACCTTATAATTTATTAGTCTAATTCTAAATTAAATAAATATAATGCAACAATACTAAAATATTATTCTCCAATATAATAATTGATAAAATAAATTACTCATTAATAAAAAGATATCCTGATTTAGTTTAAAGAAATTTTAATAAAAAATTAAAAATTTGAAATATAAAATACAAATTCATAATTATAATATTCATGTGATCATATAATATAGTTTAATTTAATTTAATTGGATTTTATTATTATATAAAAGTGATGGCTCATTTGTTAGCCAAAATTGTTTGAATCTATTTATGAATTACTAAATTAAAAAGAATCAATCCATTAAAGAGAAATGTAACTCATAGATTTGCTATTAATTTAATAAATTAGTTGTTGATAACTCAGAATAAAAACTTCGCTTTACTTCAAACTGTTGGACGTATATTAAAGAGGAAAAATAGGAGTTCAAAAATCTTTTTCTTCTCTATTATTCTGAGTTATGCCTCAAAACAACTCAAGATGCCCCTTATAAGATATTAGTCATGACTCTTCAAAATGACGATGAGAACTATAAAGAATACCCTTTAGCCTTTCATCTACAAAGACTCTTAAAATTTTATTTTCTTCAAATTACAACTGAATCAAAAACTCACTAGACATAGTATTTAATGTTTATTCAAAAAAACTCCCCCATAAACTTGAATACTTCTACCATCAGCCATACCAATCATCTTCTTGCATTTATCGATAAGTATTTTTGGAAGCGATTTTGTAAAGATATCCGCAGTTTGATTCTGACTCGTCACATGCATCAATTCTACACTTCCTTCCTTCATACGATCTTGGATAAAGTGAAAACGAACGTCAGTGTGTTTGCTTCTTTCATGGTTCGCTAGATTCTTCGGTAACTCAATTGCTAATTTGTTGTCAACTTGAATCATGGTTGGACCAATTTCTAAGCCATATTTTATGGCATACACACCAAGATGTTACCATATATTCAGCTTCACATGTTGAGATTGTCACGATTGGTTGCTTCTTTGAAAGCCAAGTAAATGCAGTATCTCCCATAAAGAACACATATCGCGAGGTTTTTTTTTATCATCTGTATCTCTACACCAAGTTGAATAGAATAATCCAAGTGACAATATTTATTGGATGTACCTTAAGATTCACTTCAACGCCTTCCAATGTGAATAAATCGGCTCCTCCATGAACTGAATTAAAATTCTGACGCTTGATGCAAGATCCGGCCTTGTGTATGTGAGATCACAAAGGCTTCTTATCTGTTGAAGTTGGATTTTTTTGAAGAATGAAAAAGTCAATAAAGGGTGCTATCCCACATAGGAAATTTATTGTTTGGGAGGAGGTTGAGAGTTGTATATAAACTCCACCATCTCCTTCAATATTTGATACAACACAAAGGAAGAAATTTTTATTTCCTTGTTTAATATTAAAGAGATTTAGAGATAGCTCTCTTTGAGATCTCTTTGAGAATAGTATTTTAGGAAGTGAGGGTGTGAGAGAAATATTGTTTATTGTATGGTGTAATAATTTTCATATAGTGAATATTTTTCTGAGAGGCCTGTGGTTTTTCTCCAATTGGGGATTTTCCACATTATATCTTTGTGTTGTCATTCTCTTTAATTTCTCTGTTATTTTCTGTTCGAAAGCGGTCCGGAAGGGAATGGAAAAATAGTCGATTTATTTATTTTTTCCTACCACAAATGGCATACATTTTACAAGGCCAACGTGAAGAAGAATGGGTCCCAATACCGTGGCAGTTGGGCAAGGTGACTAGGCCGCACGGTAACAGTAGCGTTGTTCGTGCTAAGTTCAAGTCCAATCTTCCCCTCAAGTGGATGGGAGCTAGAGTGAGGGTGATGATGTATCCAAGCAACATTTGAGTGAGATTAGGTGCCTGTTGAATTCAGTGGCCGGAGCACTAGGAGAACAAGTTATGTTTATCCATTTATGGAAGCAAAGGATCTAGTGAGTTTTTGGGCGTTCCTTTTGGTTTATATTTTATAGCCTTCTAATTCGTCACTTTTGGCTTCTTAATTTCGTGTCCTGTGCAATACTTGTGCATGAGAACGACTGATTCCTGTGGGCCTGTGGCTAGAAAGTGGAAACTATGTCTGTTTTATTTCCAAAAAAAAAAGGAAGAAGAAGAAGAACAAGAAAAAAATCGCAAAATGGGGAAATTAACACACAAGTGTGCGCAAATTAATCGAGTTATCAATTAGTATATTTAATGTGAGATTTATCAAATTTTATAGTTTATCTTCGGCAAAATTACTCAGTATCCAATAAATTATAAATAAATGAAGTTTCATGGGAGAACAACTTTTTCTTTTACTCAATGTCAAATAGGGGTCGTTTAAAGTGGTCAAATGGTTGTTTCTTTAGGACAGTCATCTAAATCCAAATTTCTATAACCATTTAAAAGTGTGTATTAAAAGGGAAAAACTTTTTCTTTTACTTAACAAATAAGACGATGTTATAATTCAAAACAATTAAAATCGAGATCACAAAATACAAAGAAAATTGAGAAAAATATCTGATTCCAGTAAAGGCCAACGCCACACTTTTAAATGGTTAAAAGACTTTAGAACACTTAAAACTTTTACTAGAGAGACCAAAATTTAATATCTGAATAAACAAACAAAATAAGGCAATGACAAAAAGAATATAATTAGAGAAACATATAACACTTAATGTGACGCCCCGTTCGTTCAATCTTCCAGGTATGTGTGTGTGAGAATCTAATTGCGCGATTTAAATTTATTTAATTATGTAATTACGTGAATTTAAGTGATATTAATTGAAATATTTGCCAATATGACTTATTTGATCTAAGTGAATTTCTGACTTAATTGAATTACTTGAACGTTTGAACAATATGCGCATGAATGTGTTGATCGCGTGCCGATTCCTTCTTCCGTGATTTCTGAATTTTGTGATTTTTGAGTATGTTGTGAATTTATGTGTTATGATTAAATATATGTGCTCATTGCATTTTCCCAACCTCGTTTAACCATCCGAAACACACCCGGAACCTAAACATACCAACTAAACCCGCCACCATGACCCTACCCACGTCAAAGACCCATATCTCTCTCATATCTTAACCAAATTGAGCCAAATTTGGACCCAAATGCTCCTAACTTAATAACCCTTTAACCCTTATTATTCTCATTTCAAATTAAACACTCCAAGCCTCCAAGAATCAGCTACCAACCGAGACCCCAAGTGAAGAAAGAAAACGTGGCACTATTCATCATCTTCCACATCTAGCCTCACTTTGATCTCTTCATTTCTTTGACATGTGAGTATGGAATATTATATGGCATGATTTACTGTTTCATTTAAGTGCTTATATGCATATATTTGTGGTAGTTTGCTAAGGTTTTTCATTCATGGGTTTACTTGAAGGTTTGAAGTCATTTTGTGATCAAGCATGATTCCTTGTGTCTTTCTTGTGTTTTATTGGTGGATTTTGATCCTAAAGCATGTATTAATGATTTTATGGAATCATATTATGTGGTATTTGAGCATTGAGAGACTTTCCATTAATTATCTTGGTTGAGAAATTTGGAAACATTGATCACACATGCACGTCCTTGCTCTAGTTCGCGTTCTAGTCCGTTTCCTTACATGATTGAGCTTTGATTTCGTGGTTTTATTGTTTGGGAGCATGCATTGATGTTGTGGTGTGCTTGTGTGGTGCTTTTTTGGGGTTTGAAGGGGTGAAACAAGGCTGGAAATTAAATTTCTGCAGCCTTGGACGAGGTAACGGGTGTTACCTCGTTTTGCCCTTTCTTGGTGTAACGGGCGTTACTCGGTACAGGAGATCCCCTGTACCAGGTAACAGCCGTTGCCCACTTTGTTAAGGAATGGGGGTAACAGCCGTTACCCCCCTGCTTGTCTCAACTTGTGGTTTTCTTCATTTTCTTGCCCGATTTGCTCGTTTCCCTCTCCGATCTTAATTCCAGTGCATTGTACGATTGATTTTAAGGGTGTAATGCTATGATATGAGTTCTTGAAGCTTGGTTTTGGTTTATATTGTGTCTTATGCATGATATATGTACCTCATGGTATAATTTGGGGTTCGTTTGACGTGGATTGAACGTGTTGTGACTTCGGATGCCCTAATTGCTCCTTTTTGCGCATGATTGATCCAATGCTTGAAATGTGAACCCTAAATGATTATTATCTCATACTTTGGTGATTCTTATGGCTTTTATTTGAGTTTTTTTATGTATTATGCATGTCATTTGTGAATTTTACCTTGAATTGAAGTGAATTGTGAAAGATATGCATTCGAATAATTATGAACGTCTCTTGGAGTGAAAGAATGATTGAAAGATTACTTGGATGCATCTCATTAGCATTGATTTCGTCCATTATGCATCTCATATCATATCATCTCATTACCGAGCGTCTTATTTGGTCATTTTGAGTCTCACTTCACTTTTCTTGCACAGATCCGGGTTTGTTCGGGGACGAGGCCGCTTCGTGAGGCTTTCCTCTTTCTTTTGGCTTATAAGGTGGGTTTCTCTACTATTAGTTAAATGACCCTAATATGCCATTATTTGAAATGTTTTGAAACCAAAACTATTATAATACGTATTTAAAGTCGTTTTCCAATCGAGTAAATGATTGCCAACGTAAAGCCTTGTTTCCTTGAATGCTACCTTGTTTTGGTGAGATTGAATGATTGTACAGAATGGGGCCCAAGGGCCGACGGGGATCCCTCAGACTAGTCCCACCAACTAACGGCGCAACTTAAACTCGTTGGAGATAGCGAGAGATAGCCGCTGAGTGCCTTTAGGGGATTCATGTACCCCTCTAGGTCAATGCATGGGTGTCGGGCCTTGCAAACCCGTTCACCAACCGGAGAAGGAGGAACGTACGGGAAGGTCGGTACACGGATTGCCCAAACGTACATTGAAATTGTATGTATGTGCACAAAAGATTGAATGAACGCATGAATGAAAGAATGAATGTATATGAATGAAAGAAATGAACGATTGTTAATGAATTACACGAGGTGGCGGAAGGAGAACTCTGCACGCCCCCTCGTCGGGCTTATAATGACCCTAATGAAATTGAAAGATATAATCCCTTGAGTTCATTTCTCTCTTTTACCCGCTTGGAAAATTGTTTCAAAACCTCACTTGGGATTATATTATGCATGTGTATGTTTATTTACCGCTTTATATACTATTGTAAGCCTCGCGTTTATACCCACCAGTCTCTTTTAGACTGAACCCGGTTTGTTTTCAGGTTTTGTGCAGGTTTAGGGTTTGCTAGGCGGGAATACAAGTCATAGGTCTTGCATTTTGTTTTAGCTTTCCCTTGTACACACATATTTACTTTGTATTTATGTATTGAACGCTCTGGCACCTTTTGATATTGTACAGGGGGCCTTGTTGGCTAAAGTTAAGCTTGTATGAATACTTTTGGATATTTATATTATGATAATTTTCGGGACAGGCTTCTAGGGATAGATGAACCCGTATTTATGATTTCTGCTCTTTTCGGGATTAGGTATCTATGCTAGTTGAACCTGTCTCGTTGTGATTGTTTCTTCCGCATTTCGATTTGTGATTGTATTAAAAGGTTCAAGGGTTAGCCCGCCTAGCTTAGCGTGTGCGTTTGTCCTCGTTCTCCGGGATCTAGCTCGTGTATGGATTACCCATTTCATATGCGAGTCGGGTCTCGGTGCGAGGGGATGTGGTATCCCGCGCCAGGTGCTACACTTAATGGCAAGATATTCTTTCAGTATTTTTCTCCTACAGTTAAATACTGGAGGAAACAAAATCTCATAATGTGAAACAAGTAGCTCTCCCTTATTCTTCAATGTTTATAAAACTCTTGAAACCATAATAGAAGCACCTAGCAAAGTGGAAGAGGACTTATTGCTTCAAAATTGTCCACAAAAATCAATATATATTCGTATTGTATTCTAACATTCAGAATACCAATAACATTGTATTCATAAACCTGTTGACGAACATATCAATACATAATCTTTTGGGTACAAATATATCAATACATAATCATAATATATTGACACAAGGCATATTAACACAAAAAAACAAAAAAACAAAACGCAATTAATTGTCTTTCGGTATATGCTTTAAGTAATTTTAATATACAAAAACATAATCAATAATGATAAGGGTAGTCATCAAGCATCTAATTGCGTGCGACAACATATCAATATAATTTTCACCGCTAGAAGTGTTACGTACCTTATTTATTCAACTCGACTCTAACCCAGAAAAAAAATGATGATAAAATAAAAAAATGTGGCGGGACTTAGAACATCCCAATCCCAAATCAATTGTCTAATAAATAGATGAATCACAAGATACATAACGCGTTTCAATATAAACAGTATGCCCTGCAACAGTTTCCTTAGCTTAAATCTGCGGCACAACGCTTGTGGAATCTTTTGGCTCTCAGCATCAACAAGGTATCCCAAATCAAAATTCCTAAGGCTACTGTTAACCCTAACATGAATCGCAAAGGACAGAGCAGTAGTGACCGCAAGAACAGCCATCATGATGAGGATTAATGCTACTTTTGAGGCCATTTCAGATCTTAAGCTAAGTTTTCGTCTGGATAAGTGAAAACATGTTCAAGAAAAATTAACGGGATAATCTATCGAGGGTTTAAATTTTCTTGGGATATCTCCAACAAGATGTAAAAACTAATGCTTTTAAACCAGAGTTGGAAAATGAACAAAGGAATAAATTAAGTAGCCGGTTGCCAGCTTTAGGCATAGCAAGTTTCACCCAAGAATATAAGAGAAAATTACAATACTAGGACATTAACCTTCTCTTCAAAAAAATAAAGGGAAAAATAAAAAATGAAATACCAACTACAAATCATTTGCAATTTCGGGACAAATTTTTTCTGATAAAATTTTTTTGGATTATAACTAAAAGAATTTTACAATTTGTGGATTTTGGTCACCGAAACTGGTTTAGGTGTCGGAAAACAAAGCGAGTGAAATATGTACTTACTAAAACAACCATATGTGTCACAAATATTTGACGTGTACCTAACCACATTAACCACCTGTAAAAAAAGAAACATACGGAATACAGTGTAATTTTAAACTTTTCAATCATTTGAGACATGCACGCTATATTTTCTGGCGCCTAGCTAAAACCAGTTCAAGCGATCGAAATCCGTAAATCATAATATTTTTTCAGTTTAGTCTCAAAATTTTCATCACAATAAAATATGTCCCAAAATTATAAGTAGATATAGTTGGTATACAATTTTTGTATTTTTTCCAAACATAAATGAATAAATAAATAAATGAAGACGTTAACCTTCACTAATTAGCGTTTTTGTCATAGTAATTGGTCTCGTTGCAATTTGGTATCGTAACCAAGAAAAAGTAGCAATTTAGGGTGTTCATAAACTGCAACTTTTTATTAACTATTGGACTTTTTTTTTTTGTAAAACCCATGCATC
The DNA here is from genome assembly GCA_037834125.1 of Lippia alba. Lineage (NCBI taxonomy): Eukaryota > Viridiplantae > Streptophyta > Magnoliopsida > Lamiales > Verbenaceae > Lippia > Lippia alba. The sequence continues at coordinate 1,669 of JBBMKE010391971.1, read as the reverse complement.
GTCGCATGCACCGAATACACATAGGAAAAAACCTTTAAATTACATTTGTTGATAGCCTCTTGTTTCTTTTTCAATTAGAACTACCCAATATTTGATATTCACGAAAATAACAATTTTTGGAATAATAACTATTCATCATTCATAATTTCCGGATATTATCCAAGGCATTATCAATTTCGGAATGTTAATTGAAAAAAATTCTCAATTTAAGAATTTAGTTTTCCCAATTCAAGTTTCCAACTAAATTGATCACGTGCACGTACATGTCGATACGAAAATACGAGATGGCATATTTTTGTGGGTCAAAACTATAGCATTCCATGTGGTATTGCACTGTCTACTTGGCATATCATTCAAATATTCATGTATTTATATATTAATGTCATGTTAGTTATAATGAGTTTTAATTTCTATATTTTCATATAAATTTGTTTCCTACACGTATAACACACTTACATTTAGGGCAATAACAATGGTCCAAATAAATTCATCAGCTCACCAGGTGCGCACACACACAATGGAAAGAATTATAACATAACAGTGATAACTTAAAAACAACGCACAAAGCTTCATGAAGTAAAGAAAAAAAAAATCAATCAAAATGAAAGGTGGAAAACGTCAGTAGAAACTAGTTAAGCCCAGATCATTTTTACGATGGACAATGCTACGAGCATCCAAAGGCCATGTGCCGCTAAATGATCGGCAGCTGAAGTTCCGGTGGTGGGGCTGGGAGCGGAGGCCGGACTATCTGCCGATGATACTGTGATAACAAACTTCATTCCGGAGGCACAGTGATTGCCGACACCACAAATGTACCACTTTCTTCCTGGAGTTGCTAGGGCAATTACGTCATTTCCGCTGGTTCGGGCTTGAACCGTTGCCGGGGCCGTGCATTGCTGGAAGGACGTCCCGTTTACACCGTAGACATTATGTGCTCCTTGATTGTAACTGAAAACTGTGTTTATAAAAACGGATCAAATTAATGAAGAAGGTGAAAAACATATATTTATGTACATAATTTGACCAACTAAAAGTTCTTACTTGTTAGTAATATGTCAAAGACTGTGTTTATTGATAAAAAAAAGATATTTTACATTCACGCTTACACCCGGCGATTGCTTACAATTCATAACTTCCTAAATGGGAGTATTGCAAATCCTAATCTAAAGAGTTCTGAAAATTATAAATTACCCTATTTGTTGGGATTTTGGTAAATTTATTAAGTGATGGTTTACTCATAATTAAATTAGAAGTAAAGAACCAAATTAGTCAAAATTTAATTTAAAAGTAAATTAAACCTCTAAATTATTTAAATCTGTATATTTTCAATAAATTATGCCTCTATTGAAGCTTGTTATAATTAAACTGAAGGTAAATTTGTCGGTTCACTTACAATTATACTTAAATCCTTATCAAATAGTCTAATTTGTAATTTTTAAGATTCGTTGAGGTAAAATTTGTAATATTTTGATATAAGTACATATAAATTATAATTAGGGAAAATTACATCTGACTAACCTGTATTTAGGCCTAATTAAATGCAATCCATCATTTTCGAAAACATCATTTTCGAAAAATTACATTATAGTGCCTATAATTTTGTTTGATCTGAGATCCCTTAATAGAATTTGTAAAAGTACATTTATGCCCCTGACGGTTTTATGAGTGT
>JBBMKE010391860.1:0-12815 GCA_037834125.1 Lippia alba | reverse complement strand
CTCCGAAATAGTTGGTGTACCAGTCCTGCTTAATGGGTGCAGATGACATACTATTTTTGTAATTCTCCCATGTTCAATGGTTTTTGACGTGGCATGACTGCATTGCCACATAAGCGAGAATAGTGCCACGCGTTACGTCTCCGGCGATGATTAGGCTTTCCGGCAAAAAAGTGCATCATTTTGCACAATTTTGGGAAATATGAGATAAATCTGTCACCGGAATAGTTGGTGTACCTATCTTACTGAATGGGTGCAGATGGTATACCATTTTTGTAATTTTCCCATTATAAAACAAACAGCTTATTCATCATAGAGGTGTGCTTTGAGCCGAGCCGGCTTGTGAGCCGCACAAGTCGAGCTCAAGCTAGCTTGATTCGTACTCGGACCATATCAAGCTCAAACTGAGCTTAATATATATATATATTATAGTGTTTAATAATTTATATATATAAATATACAGTAAATTAATATATATTTATATCATTTAGTAATACTAAATATGTGATATATTATATAGTTTTATTTACTTATTTTGACAAAAAATATAATTTAATAATATTCCAATTCAATAATTACAACGACATATCATTATATGCAATACTACTAACATATTACGAAGATAATATATAATATTTATCCAAACAAATAATTTAACAAAAAATAGATTCATTCTACTATAATAAATAATTAATTACATAAGTATATATCTCAATAAAATATTAATTAATAATTTGTTTAGTATAATTATACCATAACCTATCCTGTATTATATAATATATATATGATTCTTACTAAATTTTGTATTATAATATGTCTTAATAATATAATATTTTACAATATATAATATTTATCCAAATAAATAATTAATAAAAATAGATTAACAACATAAATATATCTTAATAAAATATTAGTTAATAATTTGTATTGTGTAATTAGATGATTTCTAATTTATTATAATATATTTAGTAATATTTATACATAATCTAAAATATCAAGCATAGATATTGATGATTATAATTTATTAATAATGATATAAAATTAAAAAATTATTAGTATACTATATATATTATATATATATATTAATATCTTTGTTATTATTTAATATAATTCTTGAATGAGAGATAAAAAATATCCAACAAAAATTTGTTCGCGAGTCGAGTCGAGCTGAGCTCGGCTCGATTTTTGGGCAAGCAAGCTCAAGCCTCCCAAAAAATAAGCTTGACAAGCTCAAGCTCAAACTCAAGCCATGCAAATAATTTTCAAACTCAAGCTAAATTTTCTTGGTCAAACTCGACTCGACTCGGCTCGAAACACACCCTAGTTCATCATAAGCGTTTACAATGAATATGACCAAAGAGAAGTTTACAATGGGCCGAGTACTTTCGCTTTGATATACTACATAGTATAGATATAGATTTGATAATGTGTGATTTCATTTGAGTACCCTCATATTAGGTTTAATTACAATATAATTTTTATTCTTTCGATTATTACCATATGTTATCTGAGGTATTGTTTCCGTTTGATGTCCCTAGACGACCTATTTTAAATTTAACTAGAAATTACAAATGCATCCCTCATTTTATTATGTTACAAAACAATATCTATATTAAGTTGAAATTACATACTGGTCCTGAGAACCCTAACGACGTTTAGTACTTTAGTTTAAAGGGAAAATTACATCCAACTACCTTGTATTTAGGTCTAATTACAACGTAGTTTATGATTGTTTAGAAATTACATTTTAGTCTCTAACTTTTGTTATTATTTGTAATTAGGCCTGATTTTTGTAAACTTTAAAGGATAATTTTGCATTTTTGGTCATATATTAGATGTAACACTCATAAAAGCATCAAGGACAAAAGTGTACTTTTATAAATTTCGTTAATGGATTTCATGAAACAAGAAATATAGGGACTATTGTTGGATATTTTTGACCAACAAAGGACGTGATTTTACTATGATAACCGCAAAGGTCGAGGCAAGAGTTCGAACTCTCTTTCCTTAAGACGAAATTGCCCAGCTCAGGTGCTTACGGATTAGCGGCAATCATCTCCCAAGATACAACGACCACTTCTCGTAATAGTACCACTACAAATTACGAGATCAACGAACTCTAAGTGTTTAGAACTCTCTTAGAACTTAAATGCTTCTATGCGTATTTGTATCTAATTCTAGATTTGAATGATTGGATTATTGGAATGCATAATGGTGAGGTCTATTTATAGAAATTCATGTACCTCTTCAAAAGGATGCATACCTATTCACTTTTAGTTATTAATTAATAAGACATATTTTCGGTTATTACCGAAACAACACAATGTTACAACACACCTTTTCGCATAAAGTGATAACTATTCATCACAACTATAGATTCGAAAGATCGTGTCTTTTGGAAACATTGCATACATTTAAATATAAATGTGTCTTTATTAATTATGAACTTTAATATTAATTTTCTCATTCAATAATTATTAGATTTTGATAAATAAAATTATCAAAATTCCAACAACTATATTGTACTATTCAAAATAATAGGGACCAACTTGTAATTAGGCCTAAGTATAGAGTAATTGAATGTAATTTTCCTTAGTTTAAAATTATACCTGAAAGATTATATAATAATAATTAAAATAATAAAAATTATATTGTAATTAGGCTAAACCTAAAAGGCTAAGGGTACTCAGATAAAAACGATCAAGATCGGTTCCGCCAACTTAAACCGAACCATAACCCATCCCCTAATCCAGTTTCCTATATCCAAAACCCTAATTGCACAACCCCTTTTCGTGCAACATAACCCCCATCTTCTCCACCACGTTGACAGTCACCATGGCCAAAGGCTCACGTAAGAGAAAGGCCGCCAACCAACCACTCGCCGATACGGAGACGGAAGCACCACCCTCTTCCTCATCCGCCGCCGCCTCCAGTGCTCACGATGAACCCTCCGCCGCCACGGGAACGTTGACGTCGGAGACGAACACCACAGAGGCAGCCCCATCTGACCACCACCTACCTCGGATGACCCGTTCCCGATTCGGTAAGCACATCCTACAATCAAATCCGAATGAGGAGTCTTACAAATTAATGGATATGCAGTTATTTGTAATTGATATTCTGTATTCTCAATAATTTCTAAAATACAAACTACCTACTGTGAAAGTTGTCCTAGATAAGAATAAAAGATAGTTACAAACAGATAAAACTAAATAAAACTAAATGTTAGTTATCTATTCTAATAAGGAGGCAGCCCTTCTGAATCCCAAGTTGGATGTTGATCCTCGCAGGTACACGCCCACGGGAGGTAGCCAGTGTTTTCACCGAGAAACGAACCCCCGTAGAGCCAGAGCCGCCATCCGATGCCGTTGAGCTGATGCCGGCCGCACTGCGCTGTTTGGAGCGCTTCGAGCACGCTATGGATGGACTTCAGGATAGCCTGGACCTTTTAAATCGATCTATGGATGGACTTCAGGATAGCCTCGTCCTTTTAGATCGTCAGCTGGATCGTATTCTTGCCGCTGTCAGTGTCACGCCACTCACTCCTTGACGCCTTCGTGTCCCCGCACTTCAGGGAAGTCCTGTTTTGCTTTCTTTTTTCATGCCTAGAGGACTATGCATGTTGTTAGTGTGGGCGGAGGAATAAGCCTAGTTACTGTGTGGGTTTACGAGCATGAATTGTTTAAATTTTTTTTTGTGTTTTTAGGGCGGTTTAGGGTTGTATATGATGTCAATATTGCTGCATTCTTGGTACGTTATGGCTGTTCACAGCGACTTTAGGGATGCAAGAATGCCTCGAGTTTGAGATAAGAGGTTTAAGCTTAAGTTGTGTGTTTCAACACTTCGCTTCCTGCATATGTAGCATAACATATGATATGTACAGCATCGAATAAATTCGCGCTATAAGAAAAAAGAAGGGTTTATTTATTTATTTGGTAGAAAAAGAAGGGTTTATCTGACAAAGTGTAAATACTGAACAGAGTTTAACTTTGTTGTGACGATCATGCAAGTGACCCTTTTGAGCGTACTCGAATATAAGAAACAGTTCATCACGGCTAGCTGCATAACCAATCAACTCTATTGAGTCGGGCATTACCAAATACCCATGATGAACTTTGTACAGAACTTTCATCTCGCATGTAAATTCTTTCGTTTTAGTAGCAGTCATCCGTTTTATTGTAACTTCCTGAGATGTCACACAAGTTAAAAACTGTAGTCTGTATTGACTAAGAAACTGAAAAGAAAACAACGGAAATGCTCAAGAATTGTGGACCTGATCCCTGAGGAAGCCATAGTACACCGAACCATAAGGTCCATTTCCCAAAAGATTTGCAACGGAAAACCCGTTCTTTTGCAGATGAAACCTCCTCTTACGTGAAACCCACTGGTTTCTCCACATCAAAGACTTTAGTATCTATAACTGACGCAGTAGTTGAAAAGCTCTGTAATGGGAGTTTCAATACTGAAGACTCAAAAACTAGGTTACGTTCAATAGGGACGTAGCTAGGATTTCATGGAAGGGGTGCGAAAATTAAAAATGTAATAATATTTTGGTTAAAATAAATATTATTTTTTAAAAAAATAATAATATTATTTTATTCAATATATATAAATAAAATAAGTAGAAGTCTAGATTCTTTTACTCATGTGCCTATATAAATTTTTTAAAAAAATGAATGGATTTAAAATAAAATAATAAAGTTAAACAACAAAACAATATATAAAAAAAAAGTTATTTGTCTTTAATGTATTCTGATAGTCATAGAGATAAAGATACGATGTTTATTACTGAATTAATAAATTAATTATAAATGTTATCCATAATAAAGAAAGACTAAACTTACTATTTTAGATACAATCTTTTGACTAAATAATTTGTTCATAATAAAATAAAACTAAAATTAATATAAGTTAATATTATCTTTTGATTTTCTTAGATAATTTGAGACCACGATCAACTTCTTTTTGTAGACTTTGAAGATTAGAAAAATGAGGGTTCTATTGGATAACTTGTAGATTTTGAAGATTAGAAAAATGAGGGTTCTATTGAATAACTTGAGATCAGTTTTTGTAGATTTTGAAGATAACTTGAGACCAGGATTACGTAGTTTAAAGTAAAGAATGAGAGAAGAAAAAAAGAATTAATTTGAGATTTGTAGATTTTGAAAATTAAAAAAATGAGGGTTCTATTGGATAACTTGAGACCAGGATGACGTAGTTTAAGGTAAAGAATGAGAGGAAAAAAAGGATTAATTTGAGATTTTTTTTTAATATTCGGAAAGAAGAAAAGAAGATTAATGAAGTAAAAGATGCATTTGAATTGATACTAAAAATAAATTCTATGATTGGTGAAATGTAATTTTATTTGGGAAGGAGACAAATTTATAAATTAGGGAGATAAAATAATAATAATTTTAAAGTTTATATATATAATAAATTTTTAAAAAATTTTGGGGACTCACTCTCTGACGTTCAATAAGAGCCCAATAGGAATTAGGAACGTATTTAGAATAAATCGAGAAACAAAAGATAAAGAAGAGCGTTGGTTACAACTTACAAGGCAAAAGATAAGGAAGAGTGCCCGCCAAGAAATAAAAACCTAACATTATATAGAGCAAGGGGAAGAAGGGAGCTCCGATAAAAACTTCTCTATTCTTTTTTTTTTTTTTTTGCCTATTTTTTCAAGATGATCTCAGTCTCAGAACATGTAATCAAGTGCGGCCTGGGCGGCGCGGGGGCTTATCTTATCGGGTGGTTCATGGAAAGGGAAGCTAATAGACTGAACTCTATAACTAGAGTGAATCAGTTAAAGGACTTGGCTCAACTATTGGATGCAGGAACGCCTTTGTTTGTTGAGGTGTCTGGGAGGATCGGTTCAGATAAACCAATTAATTGTGAGACCAGTGATTTAAAGGCTCTAGTTTTGGATCAAACGAAAGTGCAGGTATATCTGATGAAACAGAAAAATAAAAAGAGTGAATCAAGAACTTGGGTAAAGGATCCAGCTTCATATCAGGAACAAGAACAGAATGATGCAAGCTCTTCGGAAGAGGATTCAAAGGAACAAAAACAGAATGCAAGGTCTTCGGAAGAGGATTCAACTTTAGTTCAGGAACAAATACAAACTGAAACAAGCTCTTGGGTAAAGGATTCAGTTTCGTTGCATTCCAGACTCCAAGAAGTTAATGACTGGTACCTTGATGATGGTACTGGTCGTGTAAATGTTGTCGGTGCCTTGGGATTGAAACCTACAGTTGTTAGCGAAGCATTCGAGGAGTCGGGAAGGTGTGGGACACCAGAACCAGATTGTCGTCAAGACTTAAAGATGCTGGGAATCAGGAAAGTGGAACGCATTCTGCCAACTGGTACACCGTTGAGAGTAGTTGGTAAGGCTGTGAAGGATGCCGTAGGATCAATTGAAATCCGGCAACCCAGTATCTCTCACAGCACTATTGACGAGCAGATCGCAGAGTTTGGGATAATGTCCAGATTGTTCAAATATACGTCAGTGGGTGTTACGGTCCTCGGGATTTATCTTCTTGGCCGAGGCCATGGCCAAGACTGAATAGAAACAGAGCGATGCCAGATTAGCAATTCAGTTTTCGTCCTTTTCTAGTGCAATCACAACTATATATTCCATCCCATTTGTTTCAAGAATCAAAATTGAAACCGGTATAGATCATAGTTACCTAATACTCTCCTTTTCCCCGTGAATTGTGTACCAATCCAGCAAGTCAAACTATAATGGTTTTTTAAGGAAATATATGTTTTTTGGTTTGTTATTATCAATTAGAACTATAGTGATTTTTTAAAGAAATATATGCTTTTTGATTTGTTATTATCAGTTAGAATGACTTACTACTTTAGATCCAACAAATCAAACTCTAGTGATTCTCTATTATTCGTTAGAATTGCACTACTATTTTAGATCCAACAAATCAAACTCTAGTGATTCTCTATTATCCGTTAGAATTGCACTTTTACACACAGTTTAATGGAATCTCTAAAGCCTTTATTGTTGATTAGTTCAAGCAAAACAGTTTAATGGAATCTCTAAAGCCTTTATTGTTGATTAGTTCAAGCAAAATAGTTAATTCAGTAATTAGTAACAAATATATATGTATATGTATATGTATTTGTATTAGGTAATTATGGAATAGATACGGATTTGATTTTTTTTTCTTAAATAATATGTGGACTCTGAATTTACTGTGTAGTACAAATTTCCTTCAATATTTCATCTTAAACCAGAGTTTAATGCGATGATCTAAAACTACGAGGCCGCTGAATACTTGGCTGCTCCCGGCGAGGGTTGCTTCCCATTCGATATGTGGACATTGCTTCACCAACATAGCCATCTACACACACCAATGCGCGCGATCACAACTTGCTTGTCTGAAATTTTCAATGTCTATATAATCATGTGTTTTCGTTTGACTTCTAATATGTTTATGACATCAATGGATAGTTATGGAGTTGGGACCCTAGGGTAAGGTCGATTTTTGATAGTTAAGAGCTCAGAAGCAGTGTGAGAAACAAACAGATTGAAAAGGAAAATAAACAGATTGAAAAGGAAAAATGAAGTTTCCATCATTGGTGCTTTTTTCTGGTGATGTGTCAGCTTGCAATAAGCTCAAGTTTTAGGAATTTTCAACCGACAAGCAGTTAGTGGTAAGCATTTGCACCTAAGAACAATCGATCGTTCAGGTCTCATCAAAAGCATTTGCACCTAAGAACAGATCGATCAATCACAGGTTCAGGTCTCATCAAGGTAGTTGGGGAACAGGCAACAAGTCTAAAAATAGTTGGGAACTTAATTTGCAACTAATTTTACCTTGAAAAGGCAGTCATGGGGATACAAATCCTTCTAGTTAGGATCAATGTGATGTTTCAATTGTATGTTCAATGTTTAGCACAGAGACTTAAGAGCAGAGTTTAGATAAGCTCTGACAGTGTATATCACATTTGATGTTATTCTCAATTTTGTTTACAAACTGCTTTGCAACACTAGTGCATGTACTTTGAAGTACAGATCTCAATCGTAGAGAGGACTGGTTCAGAGTCAAGTGCTTCAAACAAGAGATTCACTATATCAGTCAATGTAAATCAGATCAATAGCTTACTCTGTAAGTTTAATCATCAATCAATAAGTCTCAAACATAAGGTAAGAAATGTTGAATAATTGAGACAAGGTGTTTAGAGAGATTTGGCCCGTAGAGTAGTGTAAATGACGAGCTGAAGAGATTGATCATCTAACCAAGTTATCAAACTTAGGATTTTTGAAGGCAACACTTTTATAAGGAACAACTACCTGCCAAGAGAAAAACACATACAATCTCTAAACCAGTGTAAACACAAAATCGTTTGCAAGAGACAACTTGAAAGGAAACACTTATTAAGGTGTATGTTGAGCTCTATTTATAAGCTCAATCAAATAGCCGTTGCTTTTTGCAGTTTGAAATCCACTTGGTGTCTGGTGAGATTCCCAAGGCCAACTTCCAACGGCTGTATTTGCTTCTAGCTGACTTTAAATTCCAACATCTATTTTTGGCTTTCAGCTGACTAAAAAGGACAAAACCACCCGTAACTTTAATCCTGCAAAACCATGGTTAGAAAAGTAAAAATATGTGAATGAAATATTATAATAGATTGCATGAATATGAGATACCATTTTGACAATAACAAAGTTTTTGTTCCACAATTATTCTAAAGGATCTATTTGAACTTTTAGTCTTCTTTCTAAGGATTACATGATACTTTTTGTCAATCCATTTAAAATAATAGATTTCAAGGACTAACAGAATCAGTTGAAGATTTTGAATATCTCCAATTCCAGGAGGGATGTCCCCATCAGAAAATTATGTCATGTGGTTTTAGGCAAATTAGACCACAGCATGTTTACATGATCAAAGGAAATAAAAGTTTATTTTTTCTATACTCTTTAACTTAACATACTTGATTCAATCGAAACAAAAAGCCATAAAAACATCAAGTATAGTTCCAATTAAGAAACAAACAAAAAGCTTTGTAAGTTCACGAGAAATTTTGTAATTCAACTTCCATATTATGTATGATGAAATTATTCAGGATAGATGCAAGTTATGGAAATAAGTGTTCTTGACATCAAAGGTAAGCAACTGGGATTTAGATAACTTGTTTGCTTTCAGATAAAAGCAAATTTACAACCTTCTCTTCTCAAACCCTAATTTACCCTAATTTGGTTCTGATGCAGTAGCTGAAAAGCTCTGTAATTGGAGCTTCAATACTGAAGACTCGAAAACTAGGTTCACAATTGATGGAGATATACCCAACCAAATATAGGAATTAGGATAGAGTGTTCGACAAGAAACGATACTGAAGAGTGTTCAACAAGAAACAAGAACTCAACGTATTTAGAATAAATTAAGAAACAAAAGATAAAGAAGAGTGTTGAACAAGGCAAACGATAAAGAAGAATCCCAACAAGAAATAACAACTTAACATTATATAGAGAAAGGGGAATATAGGGGCGATCAGATAAACCTTTTCTTGTTTCTTTTTTCTGTTTTTGCCTGTTTTATTGAAGATGATCTCAGGTGATGGAGTCGGATGCTGCCTGTTGGCGGCGGGGCTTGGTTTGATCGGGTGGATGTGCCAAAAGACAGCTGATGAACTGAAGTCTATAATTAGAGTGAATCAGTTAAAGGACTTGGCTCAACTATTGGATGCAGGAAGCAAAGTTTTGCCTTTGGTTGTTGAAGTGTCTGGGAGGATTGGTTCAGATAAACCAATTAATTGTGAGACCAGTGGTTTAAAGGCTGTAGTTTTGGAGCAAAGGACAGAGCAGCTGTATCTAATCAAACAGAAACGAAAACAGAATGATGAAAGAACTTGTGTAAAGGATTCAGCTTTACATCAGGAACAAAAACAGAATGATACAAGGTCTTGGGTAAAGGATTCGGCTTTGTTGCTTTCCAGCCGCCAAGAAGTTAATGACTGGTACCTTTATGATGGCACTGGCCGTGTAAATGTTGTTGGTGTCAAGGGATTGGAAACTACAGTTTCTAGTGCAGTATTCGAGGAGGCGGGAAGGCGTGGGACAACACCAGATTATCATCCAGGCTTAAAGATCCTGGGAATCAGGAAAGTGGAACGAATTCTGCCAACTGGTACACTGTTGAGAGTAGTTGGTGAGGCTGTTATGGATGACACAGGGATCGGATCAATTCGAATCCAGCAACCCGTAATGGTGGCCCATTTTATGTCTCTGATACAAATACTATTGACGAGCGGATCTCAGATTATGGGATAGCGTCCAGATTGTTCACATATGCGTCGGTGGGTTTCGCAGTCCTCGGAATTTATCTTCTTGCTGAGCATGCAATCCGACACATACGGGAGAGAAGGCGACGAGGCCGAGGCCGAGGCTGATAATGAATCTCGTACAAGTAGTCAGAGCGATGCCAGATTAACTATTCAATTTTTGTCCCGTAAGCCCTTTCTAGTGCCATCACAACTATATAAGTTTTAGAATCTGGTTACATATTTAATTAAGAATACAGGAATTTAATTAGTGGAAGCATTTTCTGTGTCATGAATGCATTCAAAGTTGGCGGAAATTCCAGTTTGAATGAGGACCGTTGGATCCTGTTTTATCACAACCGCAGGATTTGTTTTAAAGAAAGGATGCCAAACGATGTCGTACCAACTTATGGGGAGAAGATCACTACCGTTGATCAGAAAGATGCCAATCGGACGGCTGAGAATGAAGTACAGGTTGCTGTTGCATGGGGGGACCATGCATAACCGCTGGGAAGAAGAATTTATCTGGTATGATGGTGCATGCAACGGGAGCTGATCAGCTGGCGTCTATCTTAGTATTTAAGGGGATTTAGGATTGAATTGTAGGGCAAGAAATGTGTGAGTTGCTCTGTTCTTTCCTCTCTATTCCTCTCTATCTGTCTTTCGTTCATTTCCTTCCATTTCCAGTATTTTTCAGTTCTGTGTTGCTTGATTGTATGAATCTACTTCAGCATTAATACAACCAGTTATTCTTTGGGTTTTGGTGTTGCTTTTATACATATAAATACAACCATAAACGTTACATTCTGTTTGGATCAGACTACGTTTGGACTTGCTAGTTTCTCTTACAGGCCGGCTAACATTGTAGATATGTGATTAAGAATGATATATACCAACAGTACTTATACATAAGAAAACACACTATATAAATCTAGATTTTTTTTTTTTTTTGCTGCGCTAGCTAGAGCAAACACCTACAACAAGTCAGTAGGTTGTGAGCCCCAGAACATCATGTCCTCCTCCATACGTTGGCCATGCTTAGCAAGCCTGTCCGCCAGTTCGTTGCCTTCTCGGAAAACATGCTTCACGACACAGCTCCAAGGTCTGTGTAGAAGGGATCGGCACTCCAAAATGAGATGTCGGAGTGGGTGCTCCATGTTTGTTTCTTCTTGTATCAGCTTGACAACCGTTTCCGAGTCACTCTCGACTTCATTCTTCTCATAGCGTCTCTCCCAGGCCAGCAGGAGTCCTTCCCTCAGCCCCATTAATTCCGCCGTTAAGATATCCATCCGACCAAGCTTTATCGCAAAGCCAAACAGCCATTGGCCTCCATCATTGCGAACCACTCCTCCTGCACTTGCCGTCGCGGTAGAATCAAAGACGCTGCCATCCGTATAAATCTATATAAATCTAGATACACTATATAAATCTATACCATCTTGATGGGACTATTGTAAAATGATAAACTCAATTTAATATTTTTATTTGATTTTATTGAATTAATTCATCTTTATTTAAGTGCCAACTTTTGCAATCCTCCTCCCAATTTATATTCTCATGTAATGTACAATAAACTTTAGGGCAAATTTGAATTGAATATTTAATACATGTTAATACTAACTTAACTATATTCTCATGTGATGTACAATAAACTTTAATTTGAATTGAATATTTAATACATTTTGATACTAACTTAACTATGATATTTATATATCAAAAAAAAATTAATAATTCAATTAAATATTTTTTATCTTTAATTTAAATTAAGTATATAATATGTGTGAGTACCAATCGGATTAATTGATGTAATCAACACAAAGTTGAAAAAGGTTTAACAATATTTACTTAGTGAACGAATCAATAATTAAATTTAAATATTTTATATTTAATTTAAATTAAGTATATAATATGGGTTAATATGCAACTAAATTAATTTGATATAACTAAATTTGATTTACTTGACACAAATTGAAAAGGTTTGAAATAAAACTATTTAGACTAATTTGATATATAATTAAATAAAGTTCATTTTATTATAAGTATTAATTTACTAACTTCTACCAAAAAAAGTATTAATTTTCTAACTATTCCATTTTTCTTTGCTCTACTTCTTCTCATTTAATGTCCAATAGTATCAATTTATTTATTTGTTAAAATCATCAGCGTTAATTAGTATTAGTGCTTTATTTGGATTAATTATTGATTTTTAATAATTAATAATTTATTATAGAATGACTCCTAACATATCCACTCAAATTTATACCATGTGATTAAATATACTTCTTAGAAATGGTTGATCAAGTAGTCATAATTCTAATTTTTAAAATTATAATTGCTTTTTTTTTTGTGAATTTTGAGTTTTTAAATATTTTCTTGATTGTTGTTTCCATTCTCACGTGGTTAATGTATCAGAAAAGAGTACCCGAAACATCTTGGGGTGACAATGTTCAGGTGTCGTACAATTTTTCGTCCACTTTTTTCTTTCATAGATTAATTTAGATATTTATATTTATTATATATGAATGTTTGTTTACTTT
>JBBMKE010391752.1:0-12816 GCA_037834125.1 Lippia alba | reverse complement strand
TTTTATGATTGTTCATGCTTCCGCATTGTTCCTGTGTTACTCTGATGCATGCGTTTAAATGGTTTAAGGGTTAGTCCTGCCTAGCTTAGCAAGTGTGTATTGTGTCCCCGTTCGCCTTGACCTCGGATCCGGGCTTGGACTCCCATTTCTTGACCGGGTCTGGGTCTTGGTGCGGGGGATGTGATGTCACGCGCCGGGCGTTACAACTTCTCTTGAGACAACCATAACTTCTTGGCATTTTTGTCACGCGAAAGTCTTATGCCAAGTATGTGCTTTCCTGGTCCCAAATCTTTTATGGCAAAAGATTTGCTCAACTCTTTCTTCAACCTGCTAATTCTATCAGCACTATGACCAACAATGAGCATATCATCAACATAAAGCAGTGAAATGACAAAATCATTATCAGAGAATTTTTGAACAAATACGCAGTGGTCAGCAGTAGTCTTCACATAACCTGTGACACCCACTCGTTCACACGTACAGGTACGCGACACGTGTGAGTTTAATTTCGTATTTTATTTGATTCCATGTATTACTTGAACAATATGAATTTATGCGTTATTTGAATTATGTGTTTAATCATGTAACGTGTATTTTTGTGAATTTGTTTTTTCCGAGCTTGCCCTATTTGACTTATGTGATTCTTCGACTTGTTTGAATGTTTTTAATTTGTTTTAGGAACTTTTGTGATTAGTTTTAGACTCAAATGAGTGTTTTTGAAAGTTTAGGGGCCATTCAGTAATTATGGCCTTTTGAGTCCCTAGGTCATATCTTGAGCTAGGGAACTCGGAATCGAGTTCCGACACCTTCGTTGCTTTCGATTCGATGAATTGGATTCAATGAGCCTAGCCCCATAATTTTCCAACTTCGTTTCGACCTCCCGACGTTGCAAACTAGCCCTACGTACCTAAAACGCCCCTAGATACCTAATTGGAGACTAGCCCACTTGCCTCTTATCCTTCCTTTGACTTTAATACACCCAAGACCCTCATTTTCTCTCCCATTTTGATGCCAAAACCGAGCTCCATCAGCCCTAAGAAGAAAGGAGAGACTCCATGGAAGAAACCTCCATTTTTGGCCCTTAAGCTCAAGATTTTCCTCCTCTCTTGCTTCAATCTTCAAGGTAAGCATGTTTTTGGATTCCTCTCATTTTGGTGACCTCATTTATGTGTATAATTTTGGGATTATATGTTGGGAAGCATGTTTGGTGGTTAGGGCTCGACTGGTAGAGAGTTTTAGGGCTTATATGATTTATTGCCTTCCCTTGGTTCTTGTTGCCTTATTATGTACCTTTGGGAGTAATGGTTGTTATTTCCTTAGATATTCATGAATTTCGTGACTTGGTGAGTAAGTTGGGATGAGGATGGCTTTAGGGCTAATGTGGGTTTGTCGAGATATGCTTGTAAAATGGGTTTTTTGGGTGCTGGGGCAGATCAATGGCCGTTGGAACTTTATTCTTTGATTCCAACGGCCGTTGGAATGGTCCTGCATAGTATGATGCTACTGGAATGTTTCAACAGCCGTTGGAAATTAAGCCATGAAGATCAACGGTCGTTGATCCTCCCCTGCATTCTGTTCGATTTTATTTTGCTTCATTGACCCCTCATCTGAACTCCAATTGAGCTCAAATTTTAACCACAAAACCTCTTGAAGTCTAGAACAATCTCCAATTAAAACCATCTCAATATCTTTTCTAGTTTGTGAGTTATATCCAATTCTTTTTGGTGTGGCCAATCTGCACTTACTCAACTTCGTGTCTACGCCATTTTCACCTCGCTTTGAATTATGATTTGGGCCATATATTTTTGGAAGGCCCTTTGTGTCTAGTTTCATCTCCAAGAAACAAAACTTAATTCTCATTTCTCAAACTCAAGATATTCCCATTTTTGTATAGCTTGCGCATTTTGAAAATCTGTCAGATTTTGCCGTTTTGCACTCAGAGTCTCTTTTTGTGATCTCCTTCCATTTTCCTTGCACCCTTCTACCTTCGAACTTGTTCCTAACATGTTACATGATGTCTATGTGTATGTATTTTCTCTTATATGCTTTTATTGTGCACTTGAACATGTTGTATGTTTATGAATATAGGCTTTGCGTAAGTGTTTTTGCATCCATCTTTTTCTTGAGCATTGCCGAGCGTCTAAGTGGTTCATTTTGAGTCAAAGTTCTATGTTTATGTTTCCAGTTGGCTCAGGTGCACCCGGGGTGGTGTTTCGTGGCCCGCGTTGATTCCGAGGTGAATCACAAGTTCAGTTTTTGGCTTCGTCGGTGTAAGGTGAGGTTAGGTTATAGTTAAATCCTATGATTCGTGCCCATATGCCTTGTATGCGAACTATAGCCTTCCTTATGTGTATGATTTCAATTATTTTAATTCAATATTTGTTGGTATCGCTCAACTACGCTTCAAACCGTGTGCCTCTTATGAGCCGGGAAATGCTTGCATTGGAGTTGGATATGGAATTTGCACGGAGAGGTAAGTAAGGCATAGTTGGAGCAAGGTTAAGGTATGTATCTTTATGATTTTTACATTATGATTAGTAGCAGGTTAAGTTATGTTATGTTTTGTTATGATAAGCTATGATGGGCCCCGGAGTCTGTGAGTCAGGAAGCCCAGAACGACAACGGGTCGTCGGAATAAGCCTGAGCGTAGTCTCCATTATGTAAAGGACCGACCCGGAGCTCACCAGGAGGTTTGGTTGAGCAATGGGAGCCTGAGCGTTTGAGTGTACGCGCTCTTCCCGACCGTATGGATGGTTAGGGTCGCGCAACCCTTCCATCACCAGAGAAGGAGGTAATACGTTATGCATGATTCGTATGTTTTGTATGATTTGCATGTTTATTCATGAGGAGCCCAGGATGGGATTGTTACTCGTACCCGCCGAGTATGTATGCATGTATGTATGTATGTATGTATGTACGTATGAATTGTTAAAGGTTATGAAAAGGGGATAGATTTCTAAATAAGATAAAATATGAATGCTTTAATATGATTTGAAACCCTTTTGTATCTTTGATTTATGTATGTTTCAGTTAAGATCAATATGTTTCTTATGATTTAAGTTTGTGAACTCGTTAAGCTTTATTTTAGATCGAATCCCTATATATATGTACCACGGGCTAAATTTTGGTATGCAAAAACTATCCCCGAGTTCATGAACCCTGCATGTGCTTGCAATGTGCTTTGCTCTATATATATATAGCGTGTGTGGGTAGCCCCTCACTCAGTCAAGTGGATGACTGACCCTCTCCCTCTCCAATCTTTTAGTGTGCAGGTTTTCTCGTGGAGTTGGTGCTAGGTGGAGTCTTGTCAAGTTTTGTGTCGGTCGGTCTGTATTAGGGAGTCTTTGCATTCTTATTTGTATCATTATGAATTTGAATCCCTTATGTAAGGTATGTATTGCACGCTTATGTATTCTTGTTATAATTTATCTTTCCGGGTTTTATTTATGTCTAAAAAAGGCCTGAGGAGCCCAAGTTTGCTTATGGAGTGTATGTTTAAATTTCTGCAGGCCCGTGGCTAATGCATGCGTATGAATCTAATGCTTCCGCTTTCGCACTCGTTAGTGTTTGGTTTTATTTGACAGGGTCTAAGTTCCGCCTAGCATAGGGGGTTTTTGTTTTGTCTCCCGTTCTCTATGATTTGGTGCGGGTGCGGATTCTCTATTTGGTTACTCGAACCGGGCCGTAGTGCGGGGGATGTGGTGCCTCACGTGCGGGGTGCTACAAAAGGTGTTGATTAACTAAGTTTTAGAGGTCGATTAATCAAGAGGAGAGGCAAGAAAGTATCTCGGAGATACCAAGAAATTTTGAGGCATCGTGCAATTTTGGAACAAAATTTTAGGATACTCAATTTTGGGAAGTGAAATTGCTTGACCGTTGGAATTCTTCAAGGCTAGAGAGAAGAATGGTGCGGACTTAAACACCACAAAAATGCCAAAGCACGATGGAAAAGACCTATAAGTTTTAAGAACGAACATTATGATGGTTGAAGAGAACATCAAGAGAGAATGAGGAGACTACGATCAAAGTGATGACTATGGCGGGAAGATTGACAAGTCGAATGAAATTGGGGAGATTCAAGGAGCTAAATTTTGTGGATGCGAGAGAGGTGAAATTAAATGACAACTTCGGATTTTTGGAGCCTTACAAGAGGTACAAGGAAATATGGAAACTCGGAGATTGATTTTGGAGGAATCTAAGCATAGAGAAGTTCGGGTGTAAAGGAGGATTGGAACTAAACACCAAATGGAGACTTTGGAAAACGTGGGTGGATGTAAGGAAAAGTCAAGAGAGAATAGAAGACCGTGGAAAGTTTGAGATAATCAATGAGTTCAAGAACAAAGGATCAAATTATCAAACCTAAGTTTTCCCCTACGGTGAACGGTAATTGCATTAATAGCACGTGCATCATACATTGCGTTAATTAATTTATTTTTTTATTTTTTATTTTTTTTCCATATGTGTTGGTTTAAATTAATTATTTAATTAGTTGCATAGCTTAATTATGAAATATGTGACATGCATCGAACATTCTCATCCGACATGCATAGTTTAGTGTTTATTTTATAGGGAATTCTTTTCACCTCGATGCCACAAGTTAACTTAATCAAGTGGCATGGATGCTGAAAAGGAATTTGGGGTTGTAATTAGCAAGCAAAATGTAAAAAGGATGCTTGAGAGCCAAGATTTTCGAATCACAACATAGTTTGGCTAAACATTTCAAGAAAGGTGATTTGGAAAGGTTGGGAATTTTTGTCGTGGAGTTGAAAATTGGAATTCAATGAACAAGGGGAAAATTCGTAAGGGGGAGAGCACGACCAAGAAATTCAACCTTGAGTTTTGGTCGTGTTAAGAAGCTACTTCAAGCCGGGACGATGGACGTACAAAAAGTAATAAGTTGAAGGGCACTATAAGGATGGTGAGAGTACTAGAAGAGATTTTATGCCGACAAATTTCAAACAAAGAAGAGTAAATTTCAAGATGCACTTGGGAATAGGATAAGTACTCCAAATGGTGAATAAGTGAACTCCAAAAAGGACAATCGGTATAAACAAATCAAGTCACCGGTCTTTAATTATTTAGAGTACGAGCTCGACCTCTCAAGAAGAAGGAGATGGAATATATAGGATGGTGAAGAAAGGGCAGAGAAAAGGTCGGGTAAAAGGGAAGTCTGATCAAATCATCAAATTTCGTGATGGTGAAAGAGAGAGTCAATTCAACCGGACATTGAAGTGTAACCTACAAGATGAGAGACAACGTGACAAGATGGGATTTTGGTTCGTCAATCATTTTTCCATGAAGAACCGAAGGCATCTTTAGATTTAGGATCGTAAACCAAGCCACTTGGGGGTTAACCCGAGCATAAGAGAGCATCAAGTGTAACTCGATAAGAAGAACAAGTTAATGTGATCGAGACTAAGCGAACACTCAAATAACTTGAAAATGGTAATCAAGAATTGGATATTTGGAAGACGAAGTCAAGTAAAGATTGGGTAGGTGTTAAGAAGATAAACTCGGGGGTCGATCGATGTAATAAATCAAGTCATTGGTCTTCTTTCTTGTCTGGTGTGCGCTCGACCTTCCAAGGGAAGAAGATGGTAATCGATAATGTGGTATTAGGAAGACGGATATAGTAAAGACCGAATACGGGCTATAGGAACAAGAAGAAAGTTGAGGATCAACTAAGTACAGGATAATATATTCGCCCAACAATGACACCATCATCAATTTCATTTCTTCGGTGCATGGTACACTTAAAACATTCATTGCATATTCATGCATACATTTTACCATTGTTTTACCTTTTGTTAGTGGTTGCATGTGCTTGATGATTACTTCCTTACGCGTGTCGTGTGCATGAGTTTTTTCATGTCGTTGGTTAGCTTGCTGCGGGTGGCAGCTTAGTTCGTGAGTGTTTAAGCTTTCCGGTGAGACAAGGGTCGTGGATGATTTGGGATGGATCTTTCTTCAAACGATGGAGCACTTGATCAAGAATGATTTGATTCTTCCAACATCGAACCTGGATTTAGAGCATTGAATAGTTCGGTTAGGTTCATAGTTAAGAGTGTGGTTGTTAGGGCACCATACTTATTTTAAACAGAGCCCCAAGAGTTAGGCCGTAGTAGACTCAAATGATAAGAGTTGAATCCTTCGGACCCTCTTGTTGTACGAGTCCAATCGAGCTGCTCGCTTAACACCGGATTGAGTTGGAGAACGAGTCTTCCCTGCAACGAAATCAAGACCACTGTTGTTTGAAGACCCTCTCTGAACTAAATCTTGTGGGGATGTTGCAAACCCCGCGTGGGATGAACACAGAGAGTTGTGCTAAGAGTTTAGAACTCGAGGTATGGGATCTGAGGACAGATCCTTTTTGAGGGAAAGAGGTTGTGATGCCCCGTGTTTTCAAGACTGACCAGGTATGACGTCACCAGTGTGGCCAGATCGAGAGTTACGTGTTTTATTAGTCAAATTATGTGAATTACGTTATTTAATTGTATTTATGCATGTACGTAATTAACGTTTGCTAGTTTTAATTTAATCACACGTACACATTACTCCTTTCCCGAGCCTCACCTTTTATATCTCGTAAATTTTCGAACTCGATTTCTATCCCTTTTATTTAATTCGGAAACTTAGTTCTATCCCGGTCGTAATTTAATTTGAGCCAAAACCACACAAAACATCACAACATATAAATATTTCATAAATCTCGTACCTTACATTATACATAATATATACATTATATATATTCTTATATCTTATGCATATATGCACAAGAGAATTCAAATATTATACATATACATACACTCTTAACTTTATTATATATCATATATACTTTTATAACGACTTCCCCCCCCCCCGCCTCTCTGATCCCCTAGGGTTTCGATGTCCGCCGCACCGCCGCTGGCGGCTGACGGCCAACCGTCGTCCCTCAACCTGAATCCCCATCCTAATCCCATCTCTGCCGACGGACTACAGGTAAAATCCTACGCTGCGGCTCTCTCTACAGAGAAACGCTCTCTCACGTCAACAAACAATCGAGGATCTCACCCTTCACCACGAAGCAAAGTCCACGTCTTTAACCGGAAGGATAACTCTCGACGATATGGAACAGTTTCGGAGAGGAATGGATTAACGCACATCTAATTTTCTGATGATGAAATCACAAAGTTATCCAAACCCTACAGGCATGCTCTTGTGGGAAAATTTTCACATGGATACCCAACAATGGTAAGGCTGCATGAACTGTTTCTAGAACTGGAATTACAAGGTGAATTCAAACTAGGGCTTCTGAACTAGAAACATGTTCTCATACGCCTAAACTGTGATGAGGATTTTACGAAGCTTCGGCTAAGAAAGATCATCATTTTCGACGGATTTCCAATGAGGGTTTTCAAGTGGTCTCCTACTTTTAACCCACAAATTGAATCATCGGTCGTCCCGGTGTGGATCCGATTTCCAGGCCTTCGCGCTCAGTTCTTTGACGAAGAGGCGATATTCGAGTTAGCCAAAGTTATTGGAGAGCCCCTTTGCTGCGACGAAGGAACATTAGACGCTAACAGGCCGGAATTTGCAAGAGTTTGCGTCGAACTAGATCTGCTTCAACCCTTGAAACATCAGATTTCTCTAGTGTACGAGGGTAGCATTCAGATGCAGGAAGTCCTATACGAACGGCTGCCCGATTAGTGCACTAAGTGTTCTAGGTTAGGAGACAAAGGGAACATCTACTACGTTTCGGAACAAATGCCTACTAAGGAAAGCCCAACTGATCTTCGGGAGATTATCACTGACAAACGAAACAACGTGGAGGGAAATAATCTCCCAAAAGTCTCTAATTCACAGAACAAGGGTCCTACAGGCATAGTTTCAAACAGCCAAGAAACAACCAACATCACTAAAAAGAAGAACAAAGAACCACAGCAAAAAAAAGATGAATACAAAAGAATGGGTCTAGAAATCCTTTGGAAAAGTTCTTGACAAGAACAAGTCTGTAACGACTCAAGGGAATATTCCCGATCAACCGCAGCCCCCAACAGTTGAGAAAGACCCAGAAGAACACCAAAACGAAGATTCCATCTGCATTGACTCGCTTGAGGTTGTTCTACCAATGGAAGCCAGGAATGAAGAGACGGATGATAACATCTCGGAAGATGAACCCGATTCTCCAAATGGCAAGTCTATTGAATCTGAACAAGAACATGTAGAGTCCGAACAGGAGTCAGACCCTCAAAATGAAAAATATGAAGAACTTGAAGAGGCATCAAACTCTCAAAATAACGAGGAGAATGCTGTGGAGGATGACGATGTTGAAACTCTAAAAGCTAAAGCAATCCTGCAAAGATCTAATTCAGTTGATAACCTTGACCAAGGTTTCTCTGAGGTCAAGAAAAAATGAAGGAACAGGAAAACAACACAACTGTCTACAGCCCCTAAAAGGATGCCTACTCGGGCATCGGGCGCGATCACCGTCAATCATGATTCTACGAGCTATGATATGGAACATACGAGGAGTACGCAATGAAGGGAGGCAGCGTATCCTTAAACGTTACTGTAGAAAAAATAATCTTAATTTTTTAGCTATTTTAGAGCCTATGGTTATCTCTGATTTACATGAATTCAAACGTAAATTTAATTTTGATAAAGCTTTCAAGAATGTCTCTAACCATATTTGGTGTTTTTATGATCAGGAGACAGTGATGACGGTAATGGAAGATAACAGACAATTCGTTCATATCAAGCTCTCGCGGAACGATTGGGATGCAGCAATTTTCATCACGGTGGTATATGCTAAGTCCACTAATCAAGGTAGGAGAGAGCTTTGGAACCGGTTATCTTTGAGAAACGAGCAGGGTCCCTGGATGCTGGGTGGTGATTTTAATATTATCACTAGAGTTGAGGAACGGAGAGGGGGAAATCAACCGGACATGCGTGGAATCACAGAGTTCAATGAGTTCATCCAAGACTGCAGTTTGGTTGAACCAAGATTCACAGGTTCTGAATTCACCTGGGCAAAAGAGAACATGATGCAACGTCTGGACCGTGTGCTAGTCAACGAACGTTGGGCAGAGACGTTCCCTAAGATGCAAGTTAAACATCTTGCACGTGGAGGATCAGACCATTGTCTGCTTTTGATCAATTGTGATGACAATATTGTCAAACCGACTTCTTCTTTCTAATTCCAGGACATGTGGCTGAGAATCCTGACATTGAAAAGGTCGTTTCAAATAGTTGGGAAGAGTATGTGGACAAATCGGGGCTGTGGCGTCTCCACATTAAACTTTCCCACCTGAAGAGAGTGCTCAAGGATTGGAATAAGAATGTCTTCGGCAACATTTTCCATAGGGTGGACGAGGCCGACAAAGAGGTAGAGAGGGCAGAGATAGTTTACGAGAACAACCCCACTGAGGATAATCTCGTCAATATTAACAAACAGATTGCTTTTTGCAATAGAACTCTGTCTATGGAAGAAGATTATTGGCATCAGAAAGCTGCATGCAGATGGATTGAAGACGGTGAAAGAAACACACGATACTTCCATTCACTGGTAAAGAAAAAAAAATTCAAATCTCAGATTAAATCTATCAGATGTGGAAGAGAAACCATTACCGATATGGGACCTCTGCAGCTTTCGGCAAATAATTATTTTCAAAAGCTTCTCACTAGGGAAAGAGATCCCCCGTCCGACATGGAACAACACCTTCAAATCATTCCTCAGGTTATTGATCAGAACGAAGCTGAATTTCTTGAACGTGAACCCACCATGGAAGAGGTTAGAGAGACTGTTTCAGCATCAGCGCTAATGGGGTGGCCGGGCTTGATGGTTTTGGTGCTCGGTTTTATCACAGTTTCTGGAACATTATTGGGAAAGATGTATTGGATGCGGTTCGCGACTTCTTTGCTGGTGCAAAACTGCATCGCTCCTACACGGCCACAACTATTATCCTCATCCCTAAGAAGGAGAATCCCCTATATTGGTCAGACTATAGACCAATAAGCCTTTGTAATGTCAAGAACAAGATTATTACTAAGATCATGAATAATAGGCTTGCTCGGGTCCTTTCTTCTGTCATTTCACCAAACCAGAGTGGATTCGTTAAAGGAAGGTTAATCAGTGACAATATTCTGTTGGCTCAGGTAATGGTTCAATCTCTTGACTCACAAGGTGAAAAGAAGAATGTCTTGCTCAAGTTAGACATGGAAAAGGCATACGACCGAATCGATTGGGATTTCTTGCTTGCTATTCTTTCCCCGTAAAGGTTTTCCAGCTTTGTGGATTGATAGAGTTAGAGAATGTATTGCAAATTGCTGGTTCTCAATCCTAATCAATGGATCTTCAACCAACTGCTTTCCTTCTATGTGAGGTCTGAGACAAGGTGACCCTCTTTCACCCTCTCTTTTTGTTATTGCTGCTGATTATTTATCTATTACGCTTGATAAATGTATGGCCGAGAATGGGTACTGCAGGTTTAGGACACCGACGCCAATGACAATCTCACACCTAGCTTACGCCGATGATACAATCATATTTACTAATAGTAAAACTGAGTCCTTGTGCCTAGTCAGGGATGTCCTTGAGCGTTATGAAACTGTGTCAGGACAGAAAATTAATGCATCCAAGAGCACATGTATTGTTGGCAATAATTCTAATGAAGCGGCCAGTTCCATTGGCAACATCTTGGGTTTCAGAAGAGAATCTTTGCCAATCATGTACCTTGGAGCCCCACTTCACCGAGGTAGGCTTCGTAATATTTTGTTTGATGATATCATGACTAAAATTAGAAATCGATTGCACGGTTGGGAAGCTGTTCGCCTATCTTATGGAGGAAGATTACAGCTCATCAAAGCAGTATTGTATTCCATACCAATGCACACATTCCAGATTTTAAATCCCCCAAAGGCTATCGTTTTAGCCCTTGAAAGATTATTCAACCGATTTTTCTGGGGAACTTCGAGTGAAAAAAGGAAAATCCACTGGACTACTTGGAGAAATGTTTGTTATCCGACTTCTGAAGGGGGCTTGGGCGTCAGAGACATTGAGAATTTACTCGAGACATTTTCTCAGAAACTGTGGTGGAGATTTAGATCGAGTAATGCGCTGTGGTCAACCTTTATGAGAAGTAAATATTGCAATGGAGCTCACCCAAACTTGGCTAGAGCCAAGTTGAATCACTCTAGAACGTGGCGTCGGATGTGTGGGATCAGAGAAAACACGGAACAGAACCTGTTTTGGTCCTCAGGCCTTGGAGATATTTCTTTTTGGTTTGATAAATGGACGTCTAATCCTCTGGTTCCGATTGATGGAATTGAAAAAGAGCCTACTGTTAAGGTTTTTGCTTTTTGGAATAATAACAGGTGGGATTAAGAGAAGTTAAATGCAACGGTGGGACAGGAAGTAGCGTCTCAAATCGTTAAAAACACATTTGATACATCTTCTAATGATGTGCCTATTTGGAATGCGAGTTCAGACGGTTGTTTCACTTTCAAGTCTTGTTGGCAGTTTCTCCGAAAATGGAAAGAGCCCTCTATCTTCTATCGAAGAATTTGGGGAACAAATCTTACGCCAACTATGATGATTTTCCTTTGGAGACTTTCAAATGACTGGATTCCAGTCGATGAACGCCTACTTAGAAAGGGTATCATTTTTCCGTCCGAATGCCAATGTTGCGCTCAGTTGGAGAACAGGGACCGCCTTTTTGTGTTGAGTAACAAAGCTCAAGCTGTTTGGAGACACTTTTCTGATATTTTTCACATTAACATTGATGGGGTTTCTTCTATCAGTGATATGCTTCAACGCTGGTTCGCCTCATCGGTTTTCATCAGCAGAGCTCATATCAGAGTTACGATCCCTAGCATCATTCTTTAGTTTATTTGGATAGAGAGAAACAGAGCAAAACATGAGGGAGGTACTTTCAATTCTTTTAATATTATTCAAAAGATTAATAATTTCATTTTCAGGTGGGGGCAAACTACGAAGATGAAGAGGGGTCTCTGGAAAGGAGACGTTAGCCTTTCCTCAAGCTTTGGTATCCGTTTGAAGCATTTAAAACAGACTCAAATCCTCATGATCAGGTGGAAACGCCCAGAAGCTGGATGCTTAAAGCTGAATACTGATGGATCATGTAAAGAGAACCCCGGTTTAGCTGGAATAGGTGGAGTTATCAGAAACTCGGAAGGAGATATCATCTACACTTTTAGTGCAGGTATTGGGAATACGACGAATACAGTGGCAGAACTTAGAGCCTTGGTTGAAGGCGTCAAAGCTGCTGCGAATTTGGGAGTTCTAAGACTCTGGATTTAGATGGATGCACTAGCAGTTTTGGCCATTATTCACAGGGGTAAGTCCGGTTTAATTGAGCTAAATTCCTTGATCAAGTGTTTTTATATGCAGATTAGAAACATGAGAGTTGTCTTGACGCATATACATTGGGGGGGCAACGGAATGGCAGATTACTTGGCAAATAAAGGAGCGGTGGAGCAAACAGAATGGTCTTTCCCCAGCTCTCCACTCTCGAAAGATCTAAAAGGATTCATGAGAGTTGATAAGTTGGGTTTGCCAAATTTCAGGATGAAAAAATATGATCAAAATTAACTTAATTATGGTGTCTCGCTGTTACAGGTACCCCATAAGCCTATTGCATGATTTCATTCGCCACTGGTGGGATTTTGATGTCTACGTTATGCACCAGTTCTTACTTAATAGTCAACCCATTATTTGGGTGCTTGTAAACGAGATTAAGGGCAGTTGTATGCTTGTTTTTAACTTTGGCCATGAGAAAGGTGGTTTGCTCTTGATGTTGCAGGAAAATATATATGAAA
>JBBMKE010391644.1:0-12817 GCA_037834125.1 Lippia alba | reverse complement strand
CCAGAAAGCACTGTTCCGATCGTCATCTCAGCCCACCTTTAACAGACCAAGATCCACACTTACTGGGAGGTGTCCTCGCACACAGTCACTGCCTATATAAACCATCTCTCCCAGAGATGGAGGTAAGCTTTGGACACTGAACTTTTATGCGCACATTGAACCCTTTCATACACTCTTGCATTCCCGACCCAGAACTAGTCCCTAACTTGAGCGTCGGAGTGCCAAAAAGGGTCCAACCCCTACATTCCCCTTTTTTGGCCTTTGAGTTCACGTTTGTTCATCCCTTTCGGCTAAGGAAAGTATCAGAGCATTTCCACGTTACAAATTCTTGGGTGAATTCGGAGTCTTAATCTGCAGTCCACCACGTAGCCGGATTTTGACACGATCAAGTATCATTATTTACTTCAAAAGATTGTTGTAAATATTTAGTCCTTTTGGGGTAATTAAAAGTTATTCGATATATCTGAAAAAAGAATTGATCAATAATATTTATAGAGATACTTACGAGTTTAGACATTTTGTTTTTATATCTTTCACGATGTTTTTTATGCCAACTGACATTTCAACAATAATACGTAAAATTCATCCTAAATTTTTTGAAAAACTTGTGATTTTTGTAGTTTTTTATTGTCATGCCTTTTATTTTATTAAAATTCTGCCTCTGATGATGCAACGTATTATATGTTACATTTAGATCTATGATCAAGAATTTTCTTTAATATATACTTTTTGGTGCACCCTTTTCTTTAATATATTGATTTTATAAATTTCCATTTCAAGCACTATAAATAATTTATTAAATATAAATGCTTTTTAAAAAAAAAAAGAAATCAGTCGAAATGATAATTGTTTCTCCTCTTTTTCATCATTTTAAGCTAATTTGTGATAGGAAAGCCCATGAAACAAATAGGAAAAGGCCCATTGTACCAAATCCCATATCTCTATTCAATTTCTAGAAAAAGGCCCATTGTACCAAATAATTTTGAAATAATTATGGTGATTTTGACTCCACAACAACTTTTAATTCACTATTAAAAAAACAAAAAGTTATTATTTTTATATTGCACTATCATTCTCTAAAATAGTGGTCACATAGTCATTTTAATCCCCTCAACCTAAATTTTTGGTGACCAAAAAAAAAAAAAAAATCGACATATTAGTCTCTAAATAGCATTTACAATGTGAAAATCTTGCCATCTTGATATTATATTAAACTGGACGTCATCGACACAATGATATGAAAATAATACATTAGAAGGGGTTAGCTTTGTAAATGTGTAGAGGAAGTGTTGTGTGGTATAATAGTAGACACTTCTAGACCCCTTCTCGGCTTCTGGATTACTCTAGTGCTTCGGGTAATATAGACCATCTGCCATCCATTGCAGCTTCGCCGTTTTATAAGTAGGGAGACTAATCACAATTCTTTGAATCAAACTTTAAATTTTTTTAGATATCAAAGTATAAATTAGGTATAATAGATGGATATATCTATCTTTTTATTCATATATATTATATATATATATTTTTTTAAGTTTATTATATAGCTGACGGTCCATTAGGATACGTTACCATAAAATAATATTTATATATCCGTACATATGGTAGGGAAATGAAACCAATAAACCACCATAGAAGACAGCTTAGGAAATGAGAGCAATATGTATGATCTCTTATAAAATTATTATGTCTATAAACTAATGAATAAGAATATATTATTCAAATGGAATACACGATTATTATATAACCCTATCTTTTAGTGTTGAAGTGGTCCAACCTCTTTCTTTTTAAAAAAATAAAAAATAAAAATTAAACAGATCCCAATTGGACTTTGGCAAAGGTAAAGTTTGTGTAATATGATGTGTAGGATAATCATAGTGAATTAATTATATTGATTAAAACTTTATAGAACTCTTTGGAAAAATGTGAGTTCTTTAAGTCCTCTTTGAAAGCATGGAAGGGAAGGATTTCTTTTTTAGATTAAACTACTAATCTTTCAATTAATTACATAAAATCCACTATGTCTGGACTAGAGGGTCTCTATATATATATGAGATGGTATCCCATATTTCGATATAATAAATTGATCCAATAAGCCAGCTGCAATAAGATAAACTCTGATCAAATAATTATCTCTTAGGATAAGAAAAAGCTAAGCTTAGCCTTAACCCAACAAGGTTAAGTCTTATTTTATTTTTCACTGAAATGCTCCCCGCCGGTTGTTGGAATATAATTAGTTGGATCATTAATTCATACTCTATAATTAAACCATTTGAGATATGACGATACATCTTGGAATCAGAACTTTAAATTACCCTCTCTTAAAGCTGTGATTTTATATGGTAATACATGCATAATCTAAAGAGGAATTAATCCCTCTTTAATATTTCTTTATTGCATTTGGATAAATTAATACGTGATGTTGATATTTGAACAATTAATTATATATTTCTATTTTAAATATATTAAAAATTTATGCAGCTGTAACTCCTTATGAAATACAATACCTTGTTGATGGATTATATATTGTAAAACGAGTCTATTTTTTTGAAATGGTTAAGATAAAGAAAAAGTATATTAACTTAACACTCTATTTTATTTGTGATTTTAAAGAAATCTCAAGGAGAGAGCAACATCTGCCAAAGTTTAGGGGTTAAGATGAAAATACCCATAAATTCGAGGGTCAAAGTACAGTTTCCCTCAAATTTTGGTGCGAACAGTTCTTCCACGTTTTCCCCAATATTTCCGTGGCTTGAAAATTGAGTCCATCCCAGACAAAGTCAAATCGTCTTTTAGAAGCAAAATTGGACAAATACTAAAACGTAGTTAGGTAAGCGAGCAAGATCGCAAACTAAAGATAAAGAACCGATCATTCTTCCTGAATTCAGTTTCCTCAGACTAATATAATAATAGAGTAGTATTTTTATATTATCATTTGAAAATTTTAAAAAGAGTTAATTACATAATAAATGTGATATACTTATCGTATGACGTTGAGTCAGATTTAATGTCAGAATTAGAATTTTCACTAAAAAAAAATAGACTAACCATCACAAAAGGGGACACTTCTTACTATATATATATATATAATAAAAATTAGGATTAATTCCACATTCTCTTATTTTTTTGTATTTAGTATGCTTAGATGTTTAATTTTTGAATCGATGTGATTGTTTTCCTAACTTTTCTGAAACGACTTAACTCTATTTGGACAATTCCGGCGGAATATTTCGTTCAAGTTGAACTTTGATCGTCGATTTCTCTTCCGTCACGTATGGTGACCCAAGAATCAAGACAACTACCAACGTGTTCCTTTTTCCGAGAGAACAAAACTCATATCCTGTTCGACCCTATTGGTCTTCGAAAGTATTAAAATTTGCTTGCAAAACTTCGCCAGTCTTATATCCTTTTTAACAGACGATTATTCTTTGTTGGTTGTCAGATTTTATCTTTGAAAATTGTTATTTGTATCGAGACATTTGATCTGATAATATCAATACGTTTGAAATTTGATTTGTACAAATTTAACCTTATAAATCATAATAAAAAAATTTAACAGATTATGCTTTAAAATTCCACCATAAAGAGATTAAATATCACATTTTACATGAGGTAGCGGAATAATTACGTCAATTTAAAAATTATGAGCTAAGAGCCTAAGACACGCTAAAATCCAAATAACAGAAGTTGGCTGGAGTTAACGTTAGAAATTGTTCTTTAAGTTTAAGGTTTTCATTATTTAAAACATTATGATTAAAAAAAAGGTGCCAAACTTATTTCCAAACCAATTAAATTGTCCATGTCAGTGGGAAATTCTTGTATGAGCCGGGTGTTGGCCCAATTCCTACACGCGGCTTTTTTTGTATTTAAAAAAAGTCAACCCCCTTTGCCTTTTGAGCTTTTCGTTTGCATCTCTTTTCTTTTTCTTCTTTTTTTCCCTATGTAACATTTTCTTTGGCTTTGTATGCTTTTTTTTTATTCTTTTAATTTTTTTAATTAGATAAATTTCATAAAAATTAGATGTATAACATTTGTGGAAAAAAATATGAGGTGTTAATATGTTATATTTGAAATTTTAAATTTAATATGGTAAAATATTATATATTTATGAGCATTATCATTAAATATAATGTAATAAATTTTTTTATATTTATCCTAAATTTAGTAAATTGTACTAATTTTTTTTTATATATTTCATCATAAAAAATCTATAATTTTTTTGTTAAACATGTTTTATTTATAATTTTGTATGTTTATTATCGAACTTGAAAAATAAGAAAAAAAGACAAGAAAAAAGAAACATAATATTTTATTTCTCAATTTACTACACTAATTTAAAAATGAAAATAAATTTTTTTTAGAAACTCCTTTTTATTTTTTTGTTTATATCAATTTAATAATTGTACATTTATCGAATTTAAAAAATAAACAACAATGAAAAAAGAAATAAAAAATCAAAGAAAATGCTATTAGAGAAAAAAAAAAAAAAAAGGAAAAGAGAAGCAAGGGAAAAGGCTGAGGAGTGAGGAGGGTGTATATTTTTTAAATATAAAAAGAGCCAGGTGTAACGCCCCGGATTCTCATCCGTACAGGTACAACTTATGTGACATTATTTGCGTATTTAAATTTATATTTATTTGCGTATTTCGTTATTTATTTCGTATTTTACTAACCTCTTTTGAGTTCTTGTAATTAATTGTTGAATTGAATTCAATATTTGAATTTGAATGCACATGACTTACGTGTATGATTGCCGATACCGAATGAGTTCAATTCGGAAATTTGTGAAATTTGAATATGTGTTAATATTATGTGTTATGAATGTGTATGTGTGTTCGAATTGTGTTTTGGACCTCGTTTGAACCCTCGAAACCAATCCGGAACTCAACTATAACCCCCTAACCCGCCTAGAGGACCCTATCCAACTAAATGACCTATATCTCCCTCTCTACTCACTCAAATGGATCCAAACTTGAACCCATATTTCCTTAACATAATAACCATCAGCTATGATCCATTTCATTTCAAATTAAACATTCCAAAACCCTCCTAAAGGCTGAAGAAAACGAGACCAAGAAAGGAAAAGAAGAGAGTCCACTATTCATTTCCTTACCAAGACTTTTCCACCTTCATCCTTTGCTCTCTTGTATTAGTGAGTATAGATTTCTTCATGGCATGAATTCCTCTTTCTTTTAATCTATATTATGCATGTTATGCTTGAGTTTTGCTAAGGTTTTGATCATAGGTGCTTATATGAGGGTTTTGATCCTTTTTGTGTGATCATGCTTGTAACTTGGTTTCCTTTGAGTTTTATGTGTGCAAAATGTTCCCTTTAACTTCATTTATGATTGTATGGATTCTTCTTGCATGGTAGTTGGGAGATTCATGACTTGCCATTAATGCCTTTTATTTGAGAATTGGGTGAAATGCATGTATATGCCCTCTCATGCCTTGGTCTTGATTGAGCTTGATTCTTTGCAGTGTAATTGTTTCTTGCATGTTGGTTCATACTTGTGAAGTGTTGGTTGATACCAATTTAAGTGTTATGGGGTATTAGGGGGTGAATCCTATTTTTCCCGCAAGTGGTGCCCAGAAAATCCAGGCCAAACGGACGTTTGGCCCCTCAGTTGTTTTTGCAAATGCCTGTTTGGAATGGCGTCAGATTCAATTTTGTCTCTTATAAACTCCCGTTTGGATTTCATGAACAAATATGAAACGGGCGTTTGGAAAGGAAAATCTGTTACAAAAGGTTTTTGAACACCCGTTTGGTGTTTGAACTGGGTTTGCAAACGGGCGTTTAGGAACCCAAAAATCGTTACAGAACCAACTTGAATGCCCGTTTGGGTTTTCTTTGATTTTGTTAAACGGGCGTTTGGGTTACATTTTCGACTCTTGCGGTTCAATTCCTTTAACCCCTAAATGCTTTGATATGTCATTTTTATGTGTTTTTATGCATTTCTTTTGCTTGTTTTGATACATGCGACTTTCGGATGCCTAAAATGCGTTTGTGGGTGTTATTATGTGACAATTTGGAATTTATATGATATGTTTGAGCATGATATGAAATGGAATGAGCAAGAATGAATGAAAATGTACAAGTTGATATGTGAATGCATGAATAGGTACTTGAATGCGTCATTCTTACCTTACTTGACCGCATATGCATCTCATGTCATATGCACGACGTTGCCGTACGTCATATTTGGTCCTCATGTGTTCACTTCACTTTCTGTGCACAGATACCGGTCCTGTTGGTGGCGAAGGCGAGTTCTAGCTCTTTGTTGTCCTTTCTCCTTTTTGCGTAAGGTGGGTTTCTCTTCTATTAGTTAAAACGACCCAA
Organism: Lippia alba; assembly: GCA_037834125.1. Taxonomy (NCBI): domain Eukaryota; kingdom Viridiplantae; phylum Streptophyta; class Magnoliopsida; order Lamiales; family Verbenaceae; genus Lippia; species Lippia alba. Next base: position 6,480 of record JBBMKE010391644.1, on the reverse strand, counting down.
TATGTCCCCTTATGTGCAAGTTTTAAGCCAAAATCTATATATATAGTTATTGAGTCATTTTTGTGTAAATAATTTTGAACGTTAAGCCCTTTTCTTGTAATCCTACCAAATATTTTGGCGAGAGCTTGTATGAATGTACATGGGGCCCAGGGATGTAGCACCCCGCACGTGAGGCACCACATCCCCCGCACTAGAGTCCAACATGTGTAACAAAATGAGAGCTCAGCACACGTATCGAACACTAGAGAACGGGAGACAAACAAAATCACTCCTAAGTCAGGCGGTCTAAACCTTAAATCAGAGTACGAATAAAAAGTGCGGAAGCGGTATATTAAACCAACACGCAATATCCCAAGATCACATATTCATAAAACTTTCACTAACATGCCATAATATACATACATGTACAAATGAATATCCAAGACCAAAATAATACGAGTAATCAAGTCTCCAACATATAAGTCATAAGTTCTGAAATACATAAGTAAACCACTACAAATGCAAGTGAGACTCGAGCTATCCTACAAGTGTGACACAAAGATAGACTTGCCGCCTAGCTCGACTCCAAGTGTACCTGAAAACTCAAGAAAAGAAAAGAAAAGACAATACAAACGAGGGTTAGTCCTAAAAACCAGTGAGGGACTAACACACACCCATAATACGTATAGAGCATAGCACTTATCAAACTTAAACAATCCATGGCCCGAGAATGGTTTTTGCACGCTAAAAGATTTTCCCGTGATATTAGATATATAGTTTGAAAATAAGAGAAAAGGGCCGAAGGCCAAATCACCAAGTTTTAGGTAATTCTAAGTCCATCCTCGTTCCATAGATTCAAACACACACCCACGACTCGGCGAGTACGAGTCTCCAACTCTAACTTCTTAAATTCAAAGCGAAATAAAAATCGAATTCATAAACCGACCAACTTTGGGTTATAGAAGGGTAGACGGCCCTAACTATCATTTTAAGTCCTACGAGACAGGGTTCAATTACTTCCCTGAAACCTTCGGCGGGGTTACCACCGGCTCAAGAGGCCACCTTTCCTCAAAACTCCTAAGGTCGGGTGAACCTCTCAAAGGGGAGAGTGTTGATGGGAGAGCTCGGCGACCCCACGGCCGTCCCAAGATGCCATACCACTCTCTGGGGCCCAATATCAAATTCACAATCCAAGAAAGCTTGTTTTTTCAAAGCCAACTCCCGCACACACACACACTTAACTCTATTTTCAGAGAAACAAAGATAAAATAGTTCATACGTATATAGAAAAGCATTTTTCAATACCCATAACAAACGGGATAAACCCCCAAAGTACATATCCAACATATATCTATCATATAATATACGTAACTCGCATGCGGGCTTCAAAACACATAGGGTTTAGGTCAAATTAACTAAAAGAACAAAACCTCACCTTGTAATGTGCGTAGTGGAGACAAAAGGATATAAATCGGGCGCCTACGGGATAGTCTCGTCACCCTCGGGACCAACCTCTGAATAAAACCAACAACACGGGTTGAAATTAGACTCAATATGTACCAAATAAAAGCTCGGCAATGCTTATGAAATAAATGGGTATGAAGTGCAAAATGTACCAATTAGGGCATAATGAGTGAAAACCCGAACATTTGAACTAAAAATCAAACCACATTTCAACACAAGTAAGATAACACATAATATAACACATTAAGAATGCTTAGGAGTCATAATGGGGGTGGGAAAGGGTCAAACAAGCGAAGACGAACAAGAAAACGGAGAAAAACGAAGAAAACTGAAAACAGAACATTCCACTCCCGTGGAAGATTCTTCCACTCCCGTGGAGGAATCTTCCACCCCGGTGGATGAAGCACGAAAATGAGGCAGAAACTTCAACCCTCTCCACGGCTGTGGAAAAATTCCCCACTCCCGTAGAAGTCAACCAGGGCAAAAAACAACCCAAAACAAGGTGTAATCGGCCAAGGAAAGTCTAAGGATCAACAATACACCAAATATAAGTCTCAATCATGCAAGAAACTAGGCCAAAGCATGCTCCAAAGCAAGGAAATGAAATCATAGATTCAAAGCCTCAAATTCTCCAAAAATTCATTAATGGCAACTAACACATACCTCAACTACCACTCATGACAACTTCATATAATCATTTATGGATGCATTTAGAGCATAAATCAGGAATCAAACTCCAAAGAAACACAAGGAATCATGCTCAAACACCAAAAATGGCTCTAACCCTTACTATAGCACACATGAGCCAAAACCTATGCTCCACCCCAATAAATTCAGCATATAAGCACTTAAAAGAAAGAGGAGGAGATGGAGGATCAAAAACCAAGCTTACCTCTTGAAGATGGAAGGACTTGATGGGGTCTTGATCTCAAAATGGTGGAAAGCACTATTCACTCTTCTCTTCCTCTTTGGTCTCGGTATGTTCAGCTGAAAAGGGGAGAAATTTGAAATGAAAATGAGTCCAATTGCTGAGTAATAAAAAGGGAATTGAGGTGTCAAGGTGTGGGTCCAAGTTTCATCCAATTTGGACCAATAGGGAGTGAGTTATGGCCATTTAAGTAGGCAAAGGTCCTTCTAGGCGTGACTCTTCTTTCGGACGAGGTTTCGGGGTATCAAACGAGCTTATAAGAATAAAAGGCTAAGTCCATTGAACTCGGTTCACCAAAACAAGCTCAACGTAGGTGATGGAATTCGAAACCGAATTCCCGAGCTCAAGATATGCCGCCCGGAACTCAAGGTAACTAAATGCCTATTAGTTCCTCTACGTTCCGTCTCTAAACAACGAGCCAAAAACCAAATCAAACAACACCAAAAATATAAAATGAGCACATACTTGGGATCTTCACTCATGCATAAACGATATATCAAAATACCACATAGTCACGAGCAAAAATCGAATGCAAACGTCAAGCATAACCGAAGCACTCGTGCACAAGGATAGCAAATCCAAATCAACACGTAGCCAAATAATTCCAAATAATCACAAGAATAAGTAATTAATGAATTTAAAAGCGCATTTAGCACACCCGTGGCGTCATACCTGAAAATTCGAACAAGCGGGATGTCACAAATAATGAGGCCGAGTAAGAGTCCCTCCTAGTAGGAATGCGAATAGCCAAAGAGCAGGGATCGATGATCTGGTAGCCCTCACCGATTCACAATTAGTGGCTATCTAGTACGACGAAACGTACGAAGCTCGAGAGGACTCTATGGCAAAGTACCTCGAACAGGTGAAGACCTGTGCCTCGAAATTCAAATGCTTCAGCCTCGAGCAGACCCCTCGAGAAGAGAACAAGAGAGCCGACGTCCTATCAAAAGTAGCAAACGGCCTCAGGGGCACGACCGATAGGTCGATCACTTTCTTTTTGAACGCCTCAAGATCGATCGATTTGAGTATAGAGGAAGTGTTGAGCATCGACCCGGCGGAACATGCTGGCTCGATGAAATCATCCTCTACTTAAGGAACAAACTTTTTCCAGAAAACAAGACCGATAGACTCCGGCTCATGGCTAGATCGGCGAGCTACGCAATCGACCCAGATGACTTATTATTTAAGAAATATTTCACAGAACTGGCCAAGAGGTGTTTACGACCTTCCCAAGCTAAAGAGGTTCTCGAGGAGGTTCACGCTGCGTCCTGCAGAAACCACGCAGAGGAGGGGGGAGAGAATATTGGCTAAGAAGGTCTCACGGCCTGGCTATTATTTGCTAAACCTGATCAGAGATGCTGTTAATTTTGCAAGAAAGTGCCCGAGTTTCCTGAAACACTTCAATCTCACACATCAGCATCCCAATGAGATGATCCCCATCGAGATAGTCTGACCGTTCGACCAATGGGAAATCGACATAGTTGGCCCATTCCTGCTCACATCTCGACAACACCGATTCGTCATTGTATGCATTGGATATTTCTCAAAGTGGGTCGAGGCTGCGTCAGTTCATAAGATAACCTTCGCGGGTGTGTTCATTTTTTGTGGAAGAACGTCATCTGTCGATTTGGGGTACCCAGAATCCTGATATTCGATAATGGGCCTCAATTCCGGAGCCGACAATTCAAACGCCACTGCACCTGCCAAGGAATAAGCCTCAGATTCACCTCAGTCGGCCATCCTCCAAAAAGGTCAAACCGAGGTAACAAACAGAACCATCATCCAGAATTTGAAGACCAAGCTCAGCGAGAGAAAATGAGCTTGGGCAGAAGAGATCAGCGGAGTACTTTGGGCCTACCCCACCATACCTCAAATAGCGACCGGGGAAACCCCTTTTTCCATAGTGTATGGGTCTGAGGCCATGATACCGGCGAAGTTAATACATCCTACAGCTCGAGTAACCCAATATCAAGCCGATCAAAATCAAAAGAACCGACTGTTCGAGCTTGACACTATTGAAGAAAAAAGAGAACAAGGTTTTCATCGAATGCAGTAGTACCGAGCCTCCATGGTGAAGAGTTATAACAAGAACGTCAGGCCTCGACAGTTTAAAATAGGCGATTTAGTCCTCAAGAGGGTCGACGTAACCAAGCATGTCGGCAAGCTTGATGCTAATTGGGAAGGGCCATTTTGGATCATCAAAGTTGGAAAAAATCAAGCCTACCATCTCGAGGAAATGAATGGTAATCCTGTACCTCGGTCTTGGAAGGCCCACAACCTTAGGAAGTTCTATGCTTAGAGCATTGTAAAAGGTTATGTCGGCTCATTTTATCAAGATCAATAAACTTGTCATCGATTATCTCGACTATCATGCTCTACTTTTCGAGTTAAATAGTTTGACTTGTCTGATTAAATCGTTTAAACTAGTTAAAGGCTTAATAATCCGTTTTAATATTCAAGAGCATGCATTAAAGTAAAATGCTAACTCGAAAGAACCAAATAGAAAGTCGAATTAAATTGCATTAATAGTAATGGAAGTCGACCATTAAAGCCGACTTCTTACATTTGGATTTTACGGATGAAAGCATTCGTCGGCCACCCCGGGTCGACTAAAAGCTTACAAAAGTGGGCTTCAAGCCCTTTGGATTTTTCCTAAATGGGAGCATTCATCGGCCACCCCGGGTCGGCTTACTACAAAATCAAAATAAAATGCGGGAAAAGAAATACAGAAAGGAAATCAAAAATAGAACCTCCTCAGTCAATGTCCTTATCGGACTCCTCTCCTTCTTCTTCAGCTCTTTTTTTGACTCTAACCTCCTCTCCATGAAATAAGACCTTGAACATCACATCGAGGTTCAACACGGTCAAATCAACAGCCGAGGGCATTTTGCTCGGATCTACCGGCCTTTTGGAGTAGATAGCTTTTGCCAACGGAATGGCGAAGCCGAACTCGTATGTCTCCCAGTCAATTGCGGCCTCAGGATCGGATTCCTCGATGGGAAGGGAGGCTTAGGATCCGGACATCTCAAGCCAATTTTTATCCGATCGTAATCTTCTAGGAGAAGCCTGTTGTTTATAAAATTGTAACCCAAGTGCAAGTTGTGAAATGTCGAATAAGCACAAGGGGTCATGTCCCAAGGGAAGGGAAAACCAAAGGCAATTATTTTTATGGATTCGTTAATCTATAGACCGGAGGAAGCGTTGATTAAGAGAGTAATAACTACTAAGAATGCGAGATTGAACTAAACGAACTAAAATAAAGACAACTATGAACTAGGAGTAAGTAAATCTAGAATTTAATAACTAAAGGCAACAAGCTAAAGAAGGAGTGATTAATCAATATAAAGCAAGTGGCAAGGGGAAAGCAATGATCATGCAAGGTCGTGTTCGATTAGTGCTTCGGTGGAATCACATCTCACAATCCTAATCACTAAAGTATACACTAGCTTCTTTCAAAGTCAAGTGCGTGTACCAAATTAATGTCTACGCCTACTTTCGTGATCAATTGTTCATTAATTAGGTCAATTAACTAACATTAGTGTAATTTACTAACTAGCGGCTTGGCTCGGTTAATAATTACGTGATTGCTCAAGATTAGACTAAATATCTTTATACCTAAACCTTAAGTGATTGTGAACCTTTTCCAATTCACATGCAAATTCTCATTCAACATGCAAACCTAGGATCATATCTATGCAAATAATTCAAATTCACAACCATAAGATTAAGATTCCCACTTAGGCATTTCACCAAACACCTACCCTGCACAATTCATCACCCCCTTTTCCTAAGAACTTAGTGTTGGAAAAAAAAAAGGTAAGGAACGCAGCGGAAATTTCAAAAATTTTCTAAAAACTGGATCTAACTCGTGATGCTTATACTTAAATGGAGAGCAAACAAATCTTACTTTAATTGTTTTCTTTTTTGAAGCAATTTATCCGCCCTAAATTGCTCTTCAAGCCGCTTGATCCCCTCTCCTTGGGTTATCGATTCTTTTCAGACTACACGAAAGCAGCCCTTAGAGAATTGTCAACCAATATGATCACAATCTACTAAGGGAGGATGCTAGTTCTGTTAGTAGTGTTTAGGCCGTTTCTAGGGTTTGATAT
>JBBMKE010391533.1:0-12817 GCA_037834125.1 Lippia alba | reverse complement strand
ATAAAGTATGCGTGTACAAAGGAAAGCTAGAACAAAATACAAGACCTATGACTTGAATTCCCGCCTAGCTAACCTTATACCTGCACAAAACCTGAAAACAAACCGGGTTCAGTCTAAAAAAGACTGGTGGATATAAAAAACGGGGCTTACATTATACATATAAAGTGGTAAATAGACATTCACATGCATAATATAATCCCAAGTGAGGTTTTGACCCATTTTCCCAAGTGGGTGAAGAAATCAACGCAAGGGATTATATCTTTCATTCCTTCATTAGGGTCATTATAAGCCTAACGAGGGGGCGTGCACAATTCTCCTTCCGCCACCTCATGTAATTTATTAACATTCAGTTATTCATTACATTCATTCATACATTCGTTCGTTCATTCATGCGTTCAGTCAATCTTTTGTGCACATACATATAAGTTCTGTATACATTTGGACAATCCGTGTACCGGCCTTCCCGCACGTTCCTCCATCTCTGGTAGGTGAACGGGTTTGCAAGACCAGGCACCCATGCATTGACCTAGAGGGGTACATGAATCCCCTAAAGGTGTCGACACCCCCATCCTTCGCTATCTCCAATGAGTTCAGGTTGCACTACGAATTGGTGGGACTAGAGTGAGGGATCCCCGTTGGCCCTTGCCTCCGCAGTTAGCCAACCACACTAAGCCCCTGGGCCCTATTCTGTGCATTCGGTCCATTCTCGCCAAAATAAGGTAGGTTCATAACGAAAGGGCTTAACATTTACAAGCATTTACTCGATGAAAACGACGCTAAATACATATACATATGGTTTTGGCTAGAAACATTTCATGTAGGGTTCTATTAGGTCGTTTATCTAATAGTACAAAAACCCACCTTAGCCAAAAAGAGAGTGAGAGAAGTCTCAAGGCGCGGCCTCGTCTCCAACTAAACCCGAATATGTGCAAACAAGTAAAGTGAGATATATGAGACCACATTAAGACGCTCGGCATTGCAATGCAGAAGTCATGACATGCTCATGAAGATAATCAATTCGAGAAAGAAGTTCATGTGCACAATAAATGCATTCAAGGCTCATATATGTTCATTTCTTTCATTCATTCGGTCATTCGGTTCATAAAAGAACATTACATTAAAGTCATAATAAAATGGACTTAAATCCCACATAAATAAAAATACATACTCAATCATAGGCTTATAACACTTTGGGAACAAGATAGGGGTGGGAAAATTCCAAACGAATGGAAAGAGAAGCGAAAACAACGCACAAAAACGGTCGGGAGTGGCTGCCTTAGACCAATAGCCGTTAGGGCTTTATGCCTTAAATTCCAACGACCGTTGGAATGATGCAGTAGATTCGTACTGTTTGCTTCATTCCAATGGCCGTTGGTTTTCGTGGCCAAAATTCCAACGGCCATTGGAAACCAAAAAGGGCCCAAAACCTCATTTTTCAATCTCAATCGGCCAAAGCTTGATTTCCACATGCAAGGACCCTTCAAGATCAATCAATACACATTCATTAAGCCAATAACTCATAAGGGAACATATCATAACATGGAGAGGCATTCAAGAAACAAATCGCAAGCTCAAACTTCCAAACGATCACACATAAGGGTCATAAAGGTTCATATAGGGCAAATTGGCATATATGCATGCACAAAGGATCAAAGAACCACATTCTTGGCACATTAACACCTATTCACACATCATATTCCCATATTCTCACATTTACCAAATAATGGGGTGAAGGGGATCATGCATTCAAGGGGTAAAACCACATAGAACCTTCACTCGTGCTTGAAAATCAATCATAGAACACATATGAAGCACAATTTGATCATCAAACTTCCCATTCATGCAATCCCCTACTCAAACCCTTCTCAAGTATGCCAACAAAAACCTCCTCTATCCAATTCTAGCCAAGAAATACGCATATACCTCAAGTAATAGCATCAAGATTACCCAAAGGTGAGCATAGAAGTGCAATAACACAATTTTACCCAAAAACCTTCAAAATGCATTAATGGTAACCTATGTCCTAGCCATCTACCATGTAATTAATACCTCAAGAATCATATAAGAGCATTCAAGGAACAAGAATAAAGCCATAAATTCCATCATCACTCATGCTTTTCACAAGAAATCAAATCTTGGGTTCTAACCCTTACTATTCATCCAATTTCCCAATCATGCTTTGCCATGGATGATGCTTGCTATAGCTATCATGAAAGATGCATATGGATGCAAGGATTTCAAATATGGGATCACCTTATGAAGTTATGCAAGAGGGAAGGTGGTCTTGAGCTTGAGTTGATCAACAATGGTGGAAAATGGGGCTAGCTCTTCTTCTTCCTTTCTTTCTTCTTTCTTGGATAAATTTTGGTTACGTGTGGAGTGTGGGAGTGTGTGTGTGTGCTGGTGGGTTGAGAAGAGAGGGAGAGAGAGAAATGTTCAAGTGGGGCATAGGGTATGGTAGGCTAGTAGGGTCATCGTTTAGGTACGCATACGTTGTGGCTTAATTTTGGTCATTTAAGCATAAAAATGGTTTGGTTCGGTCATACGAATGCCACATAAATTCCAAATAAATGCAAACACTCATGCCATAAATTAAATTATGCAATTTAGCACACAATCAAGTTCCAAGAAATTCCAAGTTACATTCACAAAGAATTCGACACGCGATCAAATCACTCTAACGCACGTAACACGTTCGTTCAAGTATTTCAAATAATTCACATATTCACTTAAATCATTTGAATCACATTATCACATATTTCAAATAATAACAAATAATTCACATAAATACATAATTAAAGGAATTTAAAACGCACAATTAATACCGCACACGACATACCTGGATGATCGAACGATCGGGACGTCACAACCTCTCCCCTTAAAAAGAATCCGTCCTCGGATTCACCGCTCGTCTTGAAACAACTCGGGGTAGAAGTCTCTCATCTTATCCTCCGTCTCCCACGTCATTTCTTCCGTATCATCACTTCTCCAAAGGACTTTGACAAGTGGGATTCGCCGATTCCTTAACTCTTGGAATTTCCGATCCAATATCCTTATTGGCTTCTGAACGAAGGTGAGGTTCGGTTCTATCTCAATTTCCTCCACTCTTTCAACCGGTAGAACTTCGGATTCATCCCGATAGTACTTTCTAAGTTGCGAGACATGAAAAACATTATGGATCCCGGTCATACTCGGCGGTAGATCCAAGCAGTAAGTTGTTTCCCCGATTCTTTCCAAAATTTCGAACGGTCCTAGGTACCTCGGGTTCAATTTTCCTCCGTTACCGATCCTTGCGAACCCTTTCCTCGGAGATGCCTTCAGAAACACCCTATCGCCGACCTCAAACTGAATTTCTTTTCTCCGACGATTGGCAAAAGGTTTCTGGCGATCCTGAGTGGCTTTCATTCTTTGCTGGATGATCTGAATCTTATCTATCGCTTTCTGAACCGCCTTAGAGGGCTTATCTTCATCCTCGCCTCTCTTCACACCCTCTTGTTTTGTCCAATTCTACTATTCCAAATCAAAAAATAGAGGGGATCGACACTTTCTTTCATAAGGGCTTCAAACGGTGCTATCTTGATCGACTCCTGATAGCTATTGTTGTAAGCAAACTCGATCAGAGGCAATTGCTCATGCCACGAATTAGAGAAGTCCAAAGCGCATGCCCTTAACATATCTTTGAGGTATTTGATCAACCTCTCAGATTGTCCGTCCGTCTGTGGGTGAAAAGTCGTACTGAACTGAAGTCTTATGCCCAATGCCGTTTGAAGCTCTAGCCAAATACTCGAAGTAAATCTAGGATCCCTATCTGATACAATACTGACCGGTACTCCGTGAAGTCTGACAATTTCATTACAATAAAGCTTGGTCAATTTCTCAACCTTATCCGTCATTCTGATGGCCAGAAGATGTGCTGATTTCGTCAACCTGTCCACTATTACCTAGATTCCGTCGTATCCACCCTTGACTCGTGGTAAACCCAAAAGGAAATCCATAGTTACTTGCTGCCACTTACCCTTGGGTATCGGTAACGGTTGCAATAGTCCGGATGGCTTCTGATGTTGTGCCTTAACCAACTGGCAAGTCAAACACTTCTGAACGTAGTTGATCACATCCCGCTTAAGTCCATTCCACCAATAATACTGCTTGAGATCCTTATACATCTTATTACCTCTGGGAGGGATCGAATAAGGCGACTTATGTGCTTCATCTAAGATTACCCATTTCGAACTCTCGGGCACCACTAACCTGTTCTTAAACCTGAAAAGTCCCATCTCATCGAATCCAAATGGCCCTTCCGGATCATCACTAGCCTTTCTGACCAATTTCTGTACCTCGGGATCTTATCTCTGCCCTTCGAATATTTGATGTCTCAAATCCGGTTGAATGGAAATCGTAGAGACTCGAGCCTTAATTCTAACTAGCTCTAACTCGTCTTCTACATTCTCTTCCACCTTAACTATAGACACACTAGCCTTCCTGCTTAGTGCATCCATGACCACATTGGCTTTGCCGGGATGGTACTTGATTACACAATCATAGTCCTCGAGCAATTCCATCCAACTCCTTTGTCTCTTGTTCAACTAATTCTACGAGAACAAGTACTGGAGACTCTTGTGGTCGGTAAATATCTCGAAATGCACTCCATAAAGGTAGTGCCACCACTTTCCTAAAGCAAAGATAACCGCGGCAAGCTTGAGATCGTGAGTGGGGTAGTTCTGCTCATGTTCTTTCCACTTTCTCGAGGCATAGACTATTACCCTTCCATTCTGCATCAATACAAAACCTAGTCCGAGGCATCCATATACACCACGTACCCTTCATCATCTTCCGGTAAAGCTAGAACTGGTGCAGTAGTCAGTTTTTCCTTCAACAACTGAAAACTTTGCTCGCACCTATCATCCCACTCGAATTTTACCTCTTTCTTAGTTAACTGAGTCAGCGGGGCAGCAATCTTTGAAAAATCCTTAACAAACCTTCGATAATACCCTGCTAACCCCAAGAAACTTCAAACTTATGAGGCGTTCTTCGGACTTTGCCACTTCAAGACTGTCTCAATTTTAGACGGATCCACTTCTAAACCCCTTCTTGAGACAATGTGGCCTAAGAACGTAACCCGGTCAATCCAGAATTTGCACTTACTAAATTTGGCATATAACCAGTGCTCCCTTAAAGTGTCTAAAACTAGTTTCAAATGCCGTGCGTGATCCTCGGGAGTCTTAGAGAAAACCAGGATGTCGTCGATGAATATGACCACAAACTTATCCAAATAAGGCCGAAAGACTCGGTGCATCATATCCATGAAAGCTACTGGGGTATTTGTTAAGACAAATGGCATTACCAAGAACTCAAACTGCCCATACCGGGTGTTAAATCCTGTCTTTGGAATGTCCTCTTCTCGGATTTTTAACTGATAGTACCCCTATCTTAGATCTAGCTTCGAATAAACCACCCCTGAACCTTGTAGTAAATCGAATAAATCCTCGATGTGGGGTAAGGGATACTTGTTCTTCACAGTCATCAGATTAAGCTCTCTATAATCTATGCACATTCTCAGTGTCCCGTCCTTCTTCTTGACAAAGAGAACCGGTGCACCCCACGGTGAAGAACTCGGACGTATAAATCCATTCTTAAGCAATTCTTCCAACTGAACCTTTAGCTCTTTCAATTCTGCTGGTGCCATCCTATATGGAGTCTTAGAGTACGGCTCATAACTCGGATATAAATCTATCACAAACTCTATTTCCTGATCCGGTGGTAATGTACACAAACTCTCGGGGAACATATCCGGATAATCCTTGACTATAGCCATCTCACCAAACTGAGCCTGATCCTTCGGCTTATTAAGTAGATACACAACAAAACTAGTGGCTCCATGCCTCAACATATCGAAAGCCTCGGTGTAGGACAACAAGGGTATTGAATCCGACCCTTTTCCAACAATCAAACCTTCTTCCAACCTCACTTTCTTCGCAAAACAATCAACCACAGCTCGATGCTTATAAATCCAATCCATCCCCAAGATAACTCCGTACTTCCTCATTGGCATCACTATAAAGTCGGCCGTGTACTCCTTCCCATCAATCATCACTCCATATTCCTTCACTAACTCATCCATCTCCAAACTGGCCCCAAGTGGTGAACTCACCCAGAAACACAAATTCGCACGCAAAATAAGTAAACACATACGAGCACATAGTTTATGGGAAATAAAAGAATGCGTCGCACCCGGATCAAATAATGCATGGATGCGTGTGTCATGGATATATATTGTACCTTCCACCACGGTGTTGGGGTCCGGCTCTATGTCCTGCTCCTCGCCCTCGAGGGCATATGCTCACGCCTGCACAGGTGGCCTCTGAGCTCCAGGTTGGTACTCCGGATTCCGGTCGGGACAAGTGGAGGCCATATGATCGCCCTTTCCACAAATCAAGCGAAGTCCCAAATGCTTGCGGCACGTATTGTAAGTGTGAGTGGGACCTCCGTAATGCATGCAAGGGTTTTTTTTCCTTCCTATCCACGATATTCTTCGGGGCCTGCGGTGCTCGGGGTGCTTGTGGAATTGGACCTCCTTGACGCGGCTTCTTGTATGGCCCTTTTTTAGGGGGAGCTGTGGTATTCATAGGCCTCTTCCCAGGATTAAAACCCGAACTCAATCCTGAGCCTTGTCCTTACCTATAGAAAGTCCTCCTTACATTCATGGCATCCTCAACCGTAAGAGCTTTTGTAGTAGCCTTAACCCAAGTGCTCGTGTTTGAGGCCTCTAGAGATTGTTAAATATCCGGCCTCAATCAATTAACAAACTGCATTGCCTTGTGAGCATCGTCGTTGGCTATGTTCGGGGTATAAAAAGCTAGCCTCTCAAACTCCGCAATGTACTCAGAGACCATCCTATTCCCCTATTTTAACTCCGTGAACTCCTTAAGCCTTTTTGTACGGGAAGTGGGCTGAATGTACTTGCTTCTGAACTCCCTCTCAAACACTTCCCATGTAATCTCCTCTCCCGCTGCATCAAGAACTATCCTTTTGCCTTCCCACCATGTATAAGCTTCCCCTTGTATAAGCGTGAGCGTGCACCGAGTTTTCTCCCTAGTGTCACATGGAATAAGCTCTCATATTCTTCCAACCTCCTTGAGCCACATCTCAGCCTGCATGTCGTTCCCCTTGTAGAACTTCGGAGGGTGCTCGTTCTGGAATTCCCTTAGTATAGTAGTAATGGGAGTCTCTTGTGGCGGCGGTGGTGATGGAGGTGCCTGTGGCGCCGGAGGCACAAAGTTCCTAAGCCTTTGATCAATAAAATTGATGACTGAATTCACAAAGGCCTCGGCCAGAGGGGGTTGTGCTGGGGGCGTAGGAGACCTGTTTCGGCGATGGCGCCGTTCTAGAGACCTATCCCGATGTCTATGAGGAGGCATCCTGTCAAAAAAATCACTGAAAATGCATGCTCTTTTAGTTTATGCATGATAATGCAAATTATACCATTCAGGAATGAACAATTAAGTCACATAAGCACGTAAGAGATGCAAATATGCAACACATTAACATGTAGTCCCTAAGCTGATCGACCTAGAGAGACCCACACAACTCAAAAGCCCGGGTTTTGCAACCCGTGGCTCTGATACCACTCAAGAGATGTAACACCTGGCGGGGAGTATCACATCCCCTCGCACCGAGACCCGACCCGCATATGAAACAGACAATCCATACGCGAGCTAGATCCCGGAGAACGAGGACAAACACACACACTAAGCTAGGCGGGCTAACCCTTGAACCACTTAAACATACATCAGAGTAAGAATGAAATCAAGAACGCAGAAGCATAATATTATAAACATTTATGTGCAAATAAGCCACGGGCTCTACAAAATCATATTATTCACATAGCATGGCCTTCTCAACCTCAAGTGCAAAATTAAAAAGCGCCATGGGCGTACAATTCATAAATACAATAAAGTATGCGTGTACAAAGGAAAGCTAGAACAAAATACAAGACCTATGACTTGAATTCCCGCCTAGCTAACCTTACACCTGCACAAAACCTAAAAACAAACCGGGTTCAGTCTAAAAAAGACTGGTGGGTATAAAAAACGGGGCTTACATTATACATATAAAGCGGTAAATAGACATTCACATGCATAATATAATCCCAAGTGAGGTTTTGACCCATTTTCCCAAGTGGGTAAAGAAATCAACGCAAGGGATTATATCTTTCATTCTTTCGTTAGGGTCATTATAAGCCTGAGAGGGGGCGTGCATAATTCTCCTTCCGCCACCTCGTGTAATTTATTAACATTCGGTTATTCATTACATTCATTCATACATTCGTTCGTTCATTCATACGTTCAGTCAATCTTTTGTGCATATACATACAAGTTCTGTATACGTTTGGGCAATCCGTGTACCGGCCTTCCTGCACGTTCCTCCTTCTCCGGTTGGTGAACGGGTTTGCAAGACCCGGCACCCATGCATTGACCTAGAGGGGTACATGAATCCCCTAAAGGCGTCGACACCCCCCATCCCTCGCTATCTCCAACGAGTTCAGGTTGCGCCGCGAATTGCTGGGACTAAGGTGAGGGATCCCCATCGGCCCTTGCCTCCCCGGTTAGTCACTCACACTAAGCCCCGGGCCCCATTCGATGCATTCGGTCATTTCTCGCCAAAACTTGGTAAGGTTAATAACAAAAGGGCTTTACGTTTGCAATCATTTACTCGATACGAAATGACTCTACTTATATATACCTTTAGTTTTGGCTTAAAAAATTTCACATAAGGGTTCTATTAGATCATTTAACTAATAGTAGAGAAACCCACCTTAGTCAAAAAGAGAGTGAGAGAAGAGAGAGAAGTCTTAAGGCGTGGCCTCGTCTTCAACCAAACCCGTATATGTGCAAACAAGTGAAGTGAGACATATGAGACCATACTAAGATGCTCGGCATTGCAATGCATGTGTCATGATGTGCACAAGAGAATAATCAATGCAATAAAGAAGTTCATGTGCACAATAAATGCATTCAAGGCTCATATACGTTCATTTATTTCATTCATTCGGTCATTCGGTTCATAAAGCACATTACATTAAAGTCATAATAAAATGGACTTAAGTCCCACATAAATAACAATACATACTCAATCATAGGCTTATAATACTTTGGGAACAAGATAAGGGTGGGAAAAGTCCAAATGAACGGAAAGAGAAGCGAAAACAACGCACGAAAACGGCCGGGAGTGGCTGCCTTGGACCAACGGCCGTTGGGGCTTTATGCCTTAAATTTCAACGACCGTTGGAATGATGCAGTAGCTTCACACTGTTTGCTTCATTCCAACGGTTGTTTGTTTCCATGGCCAAAATTCCAACGGCCATTGAAAACAAAAAACGGCCCAAAATCTAATTTTTCAATCACATTCGGCCAAAACTTGATTTCCACATTCAAGGACACATCAAGATCAATCAAGACACATTCATTAATCCATTAACTCATAAAGGAACATATCATAACATAGAGAGGAATTCAAGAAATGAATCACAAGCTCAAACATTCAAGTAATCTCATATAAGGGTCATAAAGGTGCAATTAGGGCAATTAGGCATATATACACGCAGAAAGGATCAAAGAACCACATTCTTGGCACATTAACACCTATTCACACATCATACTCCCATATTCTCACATTTACCAAATAATGGGTGAAGGGGATCATGCATTCAAAGGGTAATACCACTCTAAAACCTTCATTCATGCTAGAACTCATTCAATTAGCATATATCTTGCACAAAGAAGCATAAAACCTCAAGATCATGCAATCCCCTACCCAAAACCTTCTCATAAATCAAGGTAAGAACATCCACCAATCAATATCTAGCCGAGAAGTTTAAGTATAACTCAAAAATTGGCATCAAGATCACTCATAGGTGCACATAAGAGCAAGAAAGAGCATAGATAAGCAAGATCATCAATTCACCCAAAAACCTTCAAAAAGCATTAATGGAAACTTTCAACCTACCCAACTACCATGTAATAAATACCCCTAGAATCATATATTAGCATTCAAGGAACAAGAAAGAAGCCATAGAATTCATCAAGAGCCGTGCCATAACAAGAATTCAAATTTGAGCTCTAAACCCTTACTATTCATGTTTTGCCATGGTTTATGATTGCTATACCTATCATGAAAGATGCATGTGGATGCAAAGAATTCAAATATGGGATTACCTTGGGAAGTTATGCAAGAGAGAATGGAGGTCTTGAGCTTGAAATAACAACAATGGAGGTTTTTGGAGGGGAACCCTTCTTCTTCTTCTTCTCTTTTCTTTCTTTTTATGGTTGAAATTTTGCTAAGTATGGGAGTGAGACAGAGAGAGGGCTGCCGGTTGGGTGAAGGGAGGGAAGAGAGAGAAGAGAGCAAGTGGCTATAGGGTCTCATAGGTGTGATTTTAGGTACGAAATTTAGGTACGCATACGTTGAGGCTTAATTTTGGTCATTTAAGGGCGTAAATGGCTCGATTCGGTGGTATGAATGCCACATAAATTTCAAATAATTCCAACACTCATGCCATTAATTAAAATACGCAATTTTTTCAAGTAGTCAAGATCTAAGAATTTCCACACATGAATTCAA
Source organism: Lippia alba (assembly GCA_037834125.1). Classification (NCBI taxonomy): domain Eukaryota; kingdom Viridiplantae; phylum Streptophyta; class Magnoliopsida; order Lamiales; family Verbenaceae; genus Lippia; species Lippia alba. The sequence continues at coordinate 2,200 of JBBMKE010391533.1, read as the reverse complement.
GACACGCGATCAATTCGTACGAACCCACGTAACACATTTGTTCACATATTCCAATTATTTCATATACTCACATAATTCATTTAGTTCGTGTTGTCACATATTTCAAATAATATCAATTAATTCACATAATTACAAAATTAAAGAAATTTAAGTTGCGCAAATAATACCGCACTCGGCGTACCTGTACGATCGAATGACCGGGGCGTCACATGCACACAAGATTAATTGCATGATAATGAATGAATAAATCAATGATAAATGTTTACATGAGGTAAAGGTTGGAGATTGTGCACGCCTACCCGCCGGACTATTGAATAACCTAATGAAATTGATTGTTATAATCTCGTTTGATAATTCCTTTATTTTACCCACTTGGGAAATAGTGTTAAAACCTCGCACAGGATTATAGCTTGCATATATATGTTTAATTTCCTCGATATTATATATTATACCCACCAGTCTCTTAAAGACTGAACTCGGCTTTGTTTCAGTTATCTTTTCCAAGTGTCGGAGTACTAAGCGGGATTTTTGAGTCTTTCAGAGTTTTGCATTAGACTTTAGGTTATTGTTATATTTACACTCATGTTATGTAATTGTTAAATTATGCTCATGAATGCCCGTGGCGCATTTTTTTTATGTTGAGATGGTGAAGGCCATTACTACTTGAACTTTATATTATTTTGTATACGTAGAGCTGGTGGTTCATTGTGAGGTATGAAGTATATGTTTAGCTTCCGCATCAGTTGCATCTCTCTGTTTTAGATTAGAGTTTTCGACTAAATGGTTTTAAGGGTTAGTCCCGCCTAGCTAGCGAGTGAGTTGTGTCCTTGTTCATCTTGATTTGGCACGTATATGAAATCTCCATTTCATATACGGGTCGAGTCTTAGTGCAAGAGTTGTGGGGTCACGCGTTGGGAGCTACAGGACCCTCACAAATGCGACAAAAACCTTTGAAAAAGCTTCACAGTTGCGAAAGTGTTCTAGCGCCCAAAATCCCTAAAGTCCTCATGGATGTAGTAAAGTTACACATCCGCGACTGAGCTTCAGCAAGAAGATGCAGAACAACCATGACGATTGTTCAAGCGGGGAGGTTTTCCAAGTACGAATCGAACTCCAACGCACCAAAATTTAAAACCCTCACTATTCATCTATCTTTCCAAAACCACAATGAAACACATAATTCTCACAGAATTAAAACTTTTAACGAGAGGAGCACGTTGATTACCTAAGATTGTTGATTGATCAAGAGATAGTGAAGATCTTGAGCTCAAAAGGGTTAAAAAACCAAAAGTCAGTTGGGGTGTCTTCTTCTCCTCTTTCTTGGCTGAATCACACGTTGCAAAATGAGGGGAAGAAAAAGGGAATTCAACCGTTAAAAGGATGAATACGGGTCGGGTGAGATGGGTGGTTAAACGGTCGGGTTAACAAAAGGATTCGTTTTAAAGCAAAGAGGGTTCAAATGACTTCGGAAAAATATGAGGCTAATTTCATTGAATTCAAATCGTCAAAACGAATCCAATAACGAAGTCAAAATCCGAATCTCCGAGCTCAGGATAGCCAGAAAGGCCTGAAAACACCCTAATTGCAATTAGGTCCCTAAACTTTTAAAAATGGACAATTGAGTCCAAAATGCATAATCAACTAAATACTAATTACCAAATACATGAAATTAAATTCTCATTGACACATAAGGCAAGAAACGTCACATAATTGAAATTAAAATAACGAAATCACATAGTTAAACTCACACGTGATGTTATACCTGTCTTGCCCAAAAAATGGGATGTTACAGGTTCGAATATCCCTAGTCACTAGGGGTGTGTAAAAAAAATCAGCTTTATGAATGTGGAATTGCATTAACACCCAAAGAACTCACGGAGGGAGGGAGGGAGTGCCAATATTTTACAATATTGAAAACAATTCATTCTTTCGTATAAAAATGAATAACAATTATATGTTAATTAAAATATATGTACTCATTTATTAAGAAGTGAAATTTAAGATATATATTGATCGTGTCAAAATCTGGCTGTGTGCTGGACTGCGGATTAGGACTCCGAATTCACCCAAGAATTTATAAGCGTGGAAGTGCTCTGAAGTCTTCCTTATCTGAAAAGGATAAACAAACGTGAACTCAAAGGCCAAAAAGGGGAATGTGGGGGGTGGACCCTTTTTGGCACTCCGACGCTCAAGTCAGGGA
>JBBMKE010391315.1:0-12819 GCA_037834125.1 Lippia alba | reverse complement strand
ACTAGTAGCATTAGAATGTAAAAATCTTGGATGTACTCTGACATGATCCATGCCACCTGTGAATAGAACATAAGGCACAAGTAAGAAATTGATCACACTCAACTTTATTTGAAAAGTGGGAGAAGGCAGAAACAAGAATGTTGAGCGGCATAATATGAAATAAGCATATACTTATGCTCCCAGTTTGTTCTACATATCATGTCATGATCATGTTCATGATATGTAAGCCTTCATTTCATTCTTATGCTACCGTATGTTACAACTAAATCATCTCAACACAGCCCGAGCATACATTTATCTGATTTTCATTTTTTGGCAACAAGGATTCTCATAAAGTCATATTCACTTTAATTAATTAAATGTGAGCTTTACAGCACGTAATTAGCTCCCAGGTATCCATTAAATAAAACAAGAAGAATTTTGTAGGACAGAGAATCAAGCGTGTTCTCGAATGTCTGCACAACCATCTTAATCAATTTCACATAGCGTGTTCTCGAATGTCTGCACAACCATCTTAATCAATTTCACATACTTACCCCCCCCCCCCAAATTATTTTGAATGGGCTAACATAAATAATTAATACATGTCACGGTTTCTTAATCTGTCCCCAAAGATTTTGACAAATATATCCATCTTGATACCTCCAACCAAACTGTATGCATCAATGATCTGCAAACTTCCCATTCCATTCTGTTCGCTACAACAGAAGCTCAACTTATCAGGAGAACCTCTCATGGTGACTGATCTAGGTAACTATTTCCGTAATGCACAACGCTGTAGATGCACACAAGATTCCATATCATTCCTTCATTTTTCTTTGCCTCGTCATATTTCTTGACATAGACCTCCGTAATGAAAATTTACTAGGGTCAGCACTAACAAAGACCAAAGTACCACCACAGAAACGCTCAAGAATCGCCCAGTATACTTCCTCACACTCCCCAAGCATCGACCAAGCTAAAAACCAAAAGATTTTACCAAAACTCGCACCTGGCGCTTTAAACCTCCGCGTTACTACCACTAGGCCAAAAATAATGAAATTAAAGAATAAAAGCAGAACTGCATGACCAACGAAAAGAAAAATACATCACCATTAGAAGAGTCCCAATCACCACCAAGCGCCTCTTCATAGTCCCCCGCTTTCCAGAACTGCTTGACAGTCAACTGCACAACGGCGTTCCCTGTCAAAGGCGGCAATGCTAAGGTCGACTGTTCATAAGGCCGCGACGGCGCAGGCAACGGCAAAGGCGTCTGTTGAGAGGGCAATGGATCCAAAAACCCCAACGGCAACACCGCGTTCAAACCCTCCATTGTTGTCTTCCTCTTCTTTCTCGCAATAGTGCTGCCATCGTTCGTGGATCCATCGTCCTCGGAAGAAGAAGAATCCGAGTCGGAGCTCGATAATTCGATTAGGGCACAGGTAGGTGTGAAAACCGGATTCGAATTGGACTTGAGAATTGGATTATGATCGATAAGCTCTTGCTTTACATGGATTTCCGAGTCCGCCATTGAAGCAGTGAAAGAGCTCTGCAACAAAACTCTTTTACTTAAAAACTTTGATCAAACTCCTTTTTAATCGACTGATTGAAAAAGGTAATAATGAAGTGTTATTAGTATTTACTCGCAGTGGATTTATGAGCATACAGAGAGGTACACGAGGGGACCCGCGTTTCTCCTCTGTTCTAGATTGTACGGATTTCTCCGGTTTTTAGTGTTTACAAAATCAACCTCATACGCAGAAGTTAAAATAAAAGCCAAAATTATTAAAATTTTGGAGATTGAAATAACTGCACGTCAGTTTAGGATATTTTTATTTTATTTCTTATAAAATTATATAATATAATAAAATATAAATACTAACGTGGGCAATACTCATGCGACATGTGGACTATTGATAATCAGACATGTGTCCCTTTCTCGACCTAACAAGTCATCGAGTTGGACCTCGATATCCACTTTCACTCCCCCTAAGAAATTACCGCACCCACCTCTCGAGCCAGATCAGAATCGATCTGCTCGATCCTGTTTCTCTCGAGCTCCTCGACCCGCTGCCACGCGTCAAGATTCCAAAGCCCGCTAGTGGCCGACTGAGCATTTAATGCTTAGTCTTAATGGGGCACCTGTCACCACACGGCGGTAACACGTGGGTCGAGGTAATGATGGATTTACCCAGTATAAATAACGCCGCATTTATTTCACCAAGTAAGTCTTTCACCTACCGTATTTACTGCACTTCTATCAATAATCACTACTCGATTTTTGACTTGGGTGTCGGAGTGCCAACCTGGGTAAAACCCCCAATTCCCCCAAGTTGGCCTCTAGTTCACCCATTCTGTTTGTTCGACCAGGCTCCGAGAAGACCGACGACATTCCCTCAATTACAAATTCAAGAGTTTCGACCTCCGATTCCTCGACTTCGAGTCAAGCGGGAAAAGAGCTCGATCATTTTGGCGCCGTCTGTGGGAAATGCTATAACAAAAGCCAACAATCATGTCTTCCCGGAATGCAGTCAACAATGTCCAGGTGTTTGATGAAGAAAATCGCGAAATTCTTCCACAATTTCCAACTCAAGCAACCGTTCCACCTGCAAGCAGTGTCCCTCTAGTGTATTATACCCCCGAACTCGAGCAGTATTTAAAAGCATGCCGAGGTGAAGCGGTTGTAGCTGCCGCAGAAGGCCGCGAACCAAGAATGCCGGCTTGCCCTTCCTCTCGATCGATGGTACCAATCCAGCCAGTAGCCAACGTCCCGGTCTACGGGCTTCCAGTTAACTTCCAAATTCCAGTAGCCTATTTTACGGGTGGGGGGCTGGTCGCACAACCCATCCCAATTTTCAATTGCCTCGGCGACTCGCACAGGAAAGACTCGAGATGCAAGAACAAGAAGTAAACTCGCGAGTCCCAAGCCCGAGACGTAAGCGCCGGGCTAGCCATGATCATCCCAATGCTTCTTGGCAACGTTGTTCCCGTGACTCCAGATCCCGCCAATCATACACCACCCGGAATTCTCGGGGGGGGAACACGAGAGAAGATACGAAGACATCTCCCAGCGTAATTCCAACAGAGTATTCAGTCTATTGGGACCAGAAAGAAGGAGAAACGAGATTAGACGACTAATTGGGAAATAATTGTACGCTCTGACGATTTACAGAGCCAACTACCTCATCGAGTCCCCGAGAAGTAAATCAACACGAGGACCAAGGTTCTCGTGGTCAGTATCCGACTCGACACTCGGATCAACGCAAACAAATGAACCAACCTCACGATCAGGTCAAATGGGCGAATCCTCCTCAAAATCGTGCTCAGAGGTATAGGAGCATTCGAGAAGCCAATTCCCCCTTCTACGACGCCATTATCGAGGCCACCACAGATGATAAGATCCCAACTGGCCTTCCCGCTTACAATGGATCAACCGATCCAGAGAAACACGTCTCAAGACTCGAGATGCAACTAAGCATGTTTCCATATGATCCCGATATTTGGGCCAAATTTTTGTAACAACACTTGAAGGCCCCGCGCAAGACTGGTTCAACCGACTTCCGCCTCGAAGCATCCAATCTTACCAAAACCTCACCAAAAAATTTGTCACCCACTTCTCCTCTATAAAAGGAGACAAGTTACCATTGACCTATCTCTATACGATCAAGCAAGGTCCCAATGAGTCGTTAAGAGATTTTTTCACCCGATTTTCTCAGGCCATGATCAAAACCGATGAACCAAGCATCGACCTCCTAATACCAATTGTCCATCAAGTGGTGATTAGTAATGATTGTGCTCGCTACATCTTTTTACAAAAGCCTAAGAACTTGGCCGATATCCAGGCCGCCGCCTGTGACTGGATGCAGCTCGAAGAACTCGAAAATCCGAGGTTCAACACAACACATAACATGAAAGGTGAGCCAGCCCGGTATTCAAAGCCGGACAATCGACCAAGAAACGACGATACAGGGCCGTCGTAACCTCGCAAACACTTTACCCAGCTAACCCGACCAATCGAGGAGATTTACAACGTCATCAATCCAAAGCTCCTCAAAAAGCTGAAACCTATGAAGGACACGGCCAAGAATCGAGATAGCAACAAGTTCTGCAACTTCTACCAGTAACGAGTGCACAACACTGCTGATTGTAACGCTCCTCGAAAAGAGATCGAAAGGCTCATCAAGGATGGGCATTTGCACGAATTTATAAAGAAGATTAATGACCACGCTAGAAATCGAGATAATCGAGTGGAAGCTTTGCCCCAACGAGCTCGACAAGCCAAGCCACCCACTGAGCGGGAACAAAACAACCCTCTCTGTCTCGGGAGAATCGACATGATAGCTGGCGGACCATCCAGGGGAGACTAAAAAACGGCTCGAAAACGAACTCGACGAGAGACACCTCGGAGCTACTTTGGCCCCCGGGAGATCTTCAATGTACAAAATGACGGGGCGTGTCGCGACAAGAAAGTTGCATTTGGTTCTAATGATGTAATAGACACGCAACATAACTCGAAGGACGCACCAAGTTGTCCAATGGTCGTCACTCTCGATGTTGCTAACTTTGCTGTATCAAGAACCCTTATTGATAATGGAAGCTCTAGCAATATCATTTTGTATTTGACCCTTATCGAATGAATTTACATAACAAATTATTGCTTGATCCAATCAGAACGCCATTGACAGGTTTCGGAGGCGCTGAAGTCTACACAAAAGGCAGAATTCGATTAGTCACGTCCATGGGAACCCTACCCAAATGAGCTACCGGGGAACTCGAATTCTGGTCGTTGAGATGCCCTCGACCTACAACGTCATCTAGGGGTGTTCATTCGGTTAAAAACTGAAAATTCTATTAATCGGTTCGGTTAACCGAATTTTTGGTTTTTCATTTTAGCTAACCGTTTACCGAACCGAATAGCCTCGGTTTCGGTTCGGTAAAAACCGAAAATTTTCGGTTCTGTTTCGGTTATTAACCGAAAAAGCCGAGCTCATGCCCAAAAATTGAAAAATTGAAAAGCAAAAGTCATTACAAAGGCAGCAAAAGGAATCAGAAAGAAGATTCCTCAAAAACAAAAGAATAAGAAAGAAGGGCTAAATCACAAATCCAATAGTTTCGGTTTATCAAATCTCAACAAAGCCCACACTCAATCTAAACAATAAAATATTAAAGGCAGCTTTAATATCTGGCAGTGAAAGACAGCGGAGCTTCGGAGGTTTTGGACTTGCGAAAGAGGGCTAAGTGGCTAACCATATAAGGGCTGAATCACTGTCAGGGAAAGGTAGCGGAGCCTCGGCTTTCGGAGGTTCTGGACTTGCAATTGGTGGTGTGGGCGATGGCAGGAGCATCTTGGTCGGTGGCGGAGATGGCGGCGTCTTGGTGGCTGAACTCTGATGTGAGAACTGAGAAGAGACTAGAGAGGGGATTTGTCGGTTGGGAAAGAAAAGTGAGAGAAGTGGAAAACCCTAAGCTAAATTGCTAACTGGGATACAAAACGCGAGGGGATTAAAGGTAAAAACATAAAAAATGCTAAACTAAAGGGGTCAGGTTCGATTTTTGGTAAAAAACCGAAAACCATTCGGTTTTTACCGAAACCGAACCGAAATCGAAAATTAAAAAAATCAATAACCAAAACCGAACCTCTTCGGTTCGGTTCGGTTAGTCTCGGTTCGGTATGGTTTCGGTTCGGTTCGGTTCATGTTTTTTGTTCACCCCACGTCATCTTTGGTCGCCTCGGGCTCATCGAGTTCCGAGCTTTCATTTCAACATTTCATCAAATAGTTAAACTCCCAACACCTCACAGGATTGGCGAGTTAAGATGTGATGTCCCAGTGTCTTGGACATGTTACACTATTTCAATGGAGAAACCAAAAGTTCAGAGAACGACTCACCCTCTTTTCCTGTATACAACCTGATGTCTAAGGAATATCTCAGTGAGCCGGAACATGCATGTAACACCCTGACTTTTCGGCCGTACAGGTATGACGTATGTGTTTACCTACGTGCGCAATTTAATTGTTTATAAATGCATTTTATATTTAAATTCGTTTATTTAATTACTATAATGTGAAATATTTGGAGTTCCTTGAACATTTGGACTTATGTGAATACTTGAACCCTTTGTAAATACATGAACTATGTGCGCCTTGATCGTAATTGAATTGATTTCTGACTTTCGTGAATTTTGAGCATGCTTGTGATTTATGTGTTATGAACGTGGTTATATGCTCGTTTTGTGTATTTGTTTTGGCTTGTTGTGTTTTTGGTTTGAGTTTTGGTTTCGCGACCAAAATGGAGGCTAATGAGCAATTAGCGCACTATTTGGTCTGGGTGACTTTTCTTGAGCTCGGGAATTCGGATTTGAATTCCGTCACCTCCATTGAGCTTCAATCGACGATTCGGGCTCGATGGGACTAGCCTTATAATTTTCCAAGACCACTAAGACCACCAAAATCCAACTGGAACGAGCTCTTATGCTTTTAATGACGATTCTTCACTTATTTCAAGTCACGACCTTAGCCGACGACCCTATGGATCCTAAACCCATACCCTAACCCATTCAACTCACCCACACTCTCCTTTTTATCAGCCCCAACCGAACCAAACCCTCCCCCAAACCCCAAACATTCAGCCAGCAAAAGAAAAGAAGAGAAAGAAGAGGAAAGAAGAGAAGAGAAGAAGATACCCCCACACCCTTGAGGTTCTTGAGCTCTCACCTCCACCATTTCTTCTCCAATTTGAAAGGTAAGTCCATGGATGTGTTCTTTAACTTATCCTCTTTCTTTTAAGTGCTCACATGCTAGATGGATTGGAGTTTTGATATGATTTTTGGGGATATTGGTGAATAGTGATGGTTTAGGCATAATTGATGGGTTTGCATGAATTCTTGCCATTTTCTTGAGATTGATTGATGATATATGACCCTTATGCATCCCTTATCACTTATATGGTATGAATTATGATGGTGGTTAAGCATGGGTGAAGTTGCCATTAATGAAGTTGAAGGTTTTGTTGGAGAATTTGTTCACATTGCACACACCTTGCATTAGCTCGTGTTTCGGCTCTTTTCCTTGCATGTTTTGGACTTGAATCTTTGTCTTGAGTGTGTTTGAGCATGCCTTGATGTTTTGGTTTGGTTGTGGCTTGGTTTTGAGGTGTTTGGAGGGGTGAAACTGGGCTGGAAATCTGAATTTTGCAGCCCTAAAGCGTTACCCCATTTTGCCTTCTCTTGGAGTAACAGCCGTTACTCAGGTCAGGGGAGCCCCTGTACCAGGTAACGATCGTTACCCTCTTTTGTGAAGGGTGGGGGTAACATCCGTTTTCCCCCTGTTCCCTTGGTTTTCGCTTTTTTCTTCTTTTCTTTGTTGGTTTAGCTTGTTTCCCACCCCGATCTTGATCCTATTGTGTTATATGCTTGTTTTTATGGCTGTTATGCTATTGTATGACTTGATATTGATTGGTTTTGATATGAATTATGTTTCATGGGTATGTTATGTGCTTCATGCTAAAATTTGGGATTCGTTTGACGTGGATTGAACGTGTTGTGAGTTCGCATGCCCTAATTGTCCCTAAATGCGCATGAATGATTGGATTGATGGTTTGTGAACCCTAATTGATCCTTATGACCTGATTTATGCTTCATATAACTTATATACTTGATGAATTATGTGTTATGATCATTTTTAAAGAATTATGCATTGATATGAATTGAATTATGAAAGATATGAAATCGATTGGATTCGAACGCACGACTTATGATTGAAATGATTGAGTATGAGCTTTTATGAATATTTATTGTGCACATGAACATTCTTATGACATTATATTGTTTCTTATGCATCTCATGTCATACTCGTTTCATTGCCATGTGTCATTTGTGGTTATATTGAGTCTCACGCACTTTTCTTGCACAGATTCGGGTCCAGTGGAGACGAGGCCGCTTGTGAGGCTTGCTTCTTTTGTTTTAAACTTCAAAGGTGGGTTTCTCTTCTATTAGTTATTCGACCCGATATATAATTCCCAATGTGCAAAGTTTTAAGCCAAATTATTATATATCTATATATATCGAGTCGTTTTTATCGAGTAAATGATTGCCAACGTAAAGGCTCTTTTTTTATTTGTTTGTGACCACCACCATATGTTTTGGCGTATTGATTGATTGCACATTTATGAATTGGGGGCCTTGGGACTTAGTGTGCCTAGTGATTCGGGGAGGCATCGGGCCGACGGTGATCCTTGCCTACTAGTCCCACCTATTGCGGTGATACCGGACTCTGCCAGGAGGTTTGGCAGGGAATGGGAGGTGAGCGCCACTGGGGGATTCATGTACCCCCTTTGGACTATGAATAGATGGTTCGCGCTGATCACCTGACCATCACCAGGAGAAGGAGGACCGTGCGGGAAGGCCGGTACACAGATTACCCAAACGGATGATTTATGACTTATGATTGAACACGAAAGATTGAATGCATGATTGTTAATGAATTATGAACAATGATTGATGAATTATGATAATGATTTATGAATTATGAATACACGAGGTGGAGGAAGGAGATTGAAGCCTTACGTCGGGCTCACGTATGACCTAATGAATATTTATGAATTGGAATTGACTGTTATAATCCCATTAGTTGATTTTGTTCTTTTACCCACTTGGGAAATTCTTGTAAAACCTCTTTTGGGATTATAACTTGCATGTACGTGCCTTAAATTCTGTCGTATATTATATTTATGCCCCGTTTTTATACCACCAGTCTCCTATAGATTGAACCCAGATTTGTTTCAGTTGTTTTGTGCAGGTTCTCTTTTGGGAGTGCTAGGCAAGAGTTCGAGTCTTGGTAGTGTCTTGTTTAGTGTCTACTTTCACTTGTACACACACTCATATTTATTCCTGTATTTAACTCTTGGACGCCTGTGGCGCATTTATTTTATTGTTTTGAGGATGTGAAGGACGTGCCTTATGTATTGCATTATTGTAGAGCCCGTGGCTCGACTTGTTTACATGATATGTACATTTGTGCTTCCTCGTTTTTGGGTGTGCTCTGATGCATGTGGTTATTTGGTCTAAGGGTTAGTCCCGCCTTGCCTAGCGAGTGTGTGTTGTGTCCCCGTTCGCCTTGATTCGGATCCAGGCTTGGACTTCCATTTCATGATCGGGTTTAGGTCTTGGTACGGGGGATGTGGCGTCACTCGCCAGGCGCTACAACGCCACTCCAGGTCTTTCCGAGCATACAAGCCTTCGGTCAAAAAAAAAGAAGTAGGAATAGAAACTCGAACCCACAGAGGAACTCAAAGTAATCGAGCTCTCACCTGGTCACTTGGAAAAAAACATGTACATCGGTAAAGGATGTTGTGGGAATGAAAAATGCATGCTCGTGTAATTCCTCTGAGACAACCTCGACGTTTTCGCCTCAAGTGCTTCCGAATTAGTGGGAGTCGATCGAAAAGTCATTGAACACCACCTCAAGTCGATCCATCCTCCAAACCTGTGAAACAAAAGTTGAGAAGACAAAGTGATGTTCGCAACGCAATTATCGAGGGGGAGGTCAATAAATTGCTCAATGCCCGGTATATCACCCCAATTCAATACACTGATTGGCTACGCAACGTAGTCCTCGTTCCCAAGCCCGGAGAAAAATGGCGCACGTGTAATGATTTTACCGACCTCAATAAGGCATGTCCGATAGACCCGTATCCTCTACCTAGGATCGACCAACTAGTCGATTCCACATCAGGATGCGAGGGACTAAGCATGATGGATGCTTTTCAAGGTTATTATCAAATACGCATGGCCAAAGAGGACGAATCAAAACCTACCTTCATTGTGTTCAATGGCATCTACTGCTTCAAAGTAATGCCATTCGGACTAAAAAATGTTGGAGCGACATACCAGCGCATGATGAACAGAGTGTTCGAATTAGAAATTGGAAACTCGATGGAAGTTTACATCGATTACATGATTGTCAAAAGTGAAAAAGCCATCGATCACCTCAAAAGAGCATTCGATCTATTATGAAAGTTCAATCTCAAATTGAACCCACCACAAAATGCACTTTTGGAGTTGACGGGGGACAAGTTACTCGGTTACATGGTCAGTCGGAGGGGCATCGAGGTGAATCCTGCAAAGATCAAGGCGATCTTACAGCTATCCAAGCCAGAAACGATCAGGGTTGTACAACGATTAATTGGTTGAGTCATCTCCCTTAATCGTTTAATTTCTCGATTCTCAGAGAAGAACCTCCCCTTTTTCAAGATTCTGAGAAATGCAAAAGCTTTTGAATGGACGCTCGAGTATGACCAAGCCTTCGAAGATCTCAAGCAGTACCTCATAAGCCCCCCCTTTTCACCAAACATCCGTCGATGCAGAAACCTTGTATCTTTACTTGGCAGTGACACACGAGACCATCAGCTCAGTGTTGGTGGCCATAAGAGACAGGAAACACTTACTTGTGTACTATTTAAGCAAGATCTTGCATGGTCCTAACACCCGATATTTGGAGATCAAGAAATTCGCCATCACGATAACACACTCGTCTCGAAAACTCAAGCCCTACTTCCAGGCCCATCCTATCGTTGTAGTGATAGATCAACTTTTAAAACAAATCATGGAAAAACCAGATGCTTTTGGCCGACTCACCCAATGGTCAATCGAGCTAGGTCAATTCGAAATATCATACCAACCACGTTCGGCGTATCAGGCACAAATTTTGGCAGACTTTCTGGCCAAAAAAGAGTGTAGGATCACTTCATAAATCGACAAAACCTTGTGGGTTATGGCTGTCGATGGCTCTTCGACCTCTTCCGGGTGGGAGGAGGGGGAAGTGGGAGTATCCCTACAGAACACCCATGGAGACGTGCTCGAATACGCCGTCAGCCTTGACTTCCCTACTACAAATAATGAGGCACAGTACGAAGCTATTTTAACAGGATTGAAGATAGCAAAAACACAAGGTATTTCCCGACTCAGGGCCTTGGCCGATTCTCAGCTCGTTGTTGGACAAATCACAGGGGAGTATGAGGCTAGAGAAGAAACTATGATCAGATACCTTGAGCTCGTAAAGGGACAGTTCGCCGACTTCGAGGAGTTTCAGCTAATGCGTATACCTTAAAAAGAGAACACCCGAGCGGACACCTTATCCATGTTCGCTAGCAGCCAACAAGGTTCAAAAGCAAAAACCGTCGTGTTCTTTACCACAGAGCGAAGGGCGATTGATTAGGATTTGACCCGGGTTCACGCTATCGACATAGCTGAACCTTGTTGGCTTCATAACTTACTCCTCTTTCTCTGAGACGGAACTTTGCCTAAGAACCCTTCCGAAGTAAAGAAAGTCAAATACTGAGCCCTGAACTATTTCCTCGACAATGAAGGAAGGCTCTACAAAAGAGCGTTTATGGGGCCTACCAAACGCTGCCTTCGACCTTCTCAGGTGCAACAGGTGCTTTGTGAGATTCATGTCGGGTCATGCGGGAATCACTCGGGTTACAATTGCTGGCTTTGAAGGTCTTCCGAGCTGGATTTTATTGGCCTACCCTCCGGAAAGATTCTTACGAATTTGTCAAAAGGTGTGTTCGATGCCAAAAGACAGCAACCTTAACCCATTAACACCCCGCCAAAATGATCAGCGTCGAGTCTACCTGGCCCTTCGATCAACAGGGAATCGATATAATTGGACCCTTCCCATTGGCTTCTCGACAGAGACAGTTCGTTATCGTGGTCGTAGACTACTTCTCCAAATGGATCGAAGCTTTGGCCGTCCCGAAAATCACATACCATGTTATCCGAGACTTTGTTTGGAGAAACATCATCACCCGATTCGGAATTCCTCAGGTCATCATATATGATAATGGACCACAATTTCGGAATGCTCAATTCAAAGCTTACCTTACGGGTTTCTGAATAAGTCAACATTTCACGTCGGTCGGATATCCCCAAGCCAACGGACAAGTCGAAGTCACGAATCGCACTATCATTAAGAATCTCAAGGCCAAACTCGTGGCAAAAAAAGAATTGTGGGTCGATGAATTAGATGGAGTATTATGGGCTTATCGGACCACACCCCGAACATCTACCAAGAAAACCCCCTTTTCGATGGTTTATGGATCAGAAGCCATGATTCCCGTAGAAATTTTGCATCACTCGCCAAGGATCGAGCATCAAAGCCTCGAACAGAACTCAATTCGATGTGTTTTCGACCTCGATACAATTGAAGAACTTAGAGAGAAGGGTTACCAACGAATGCAGAACTATCACACAACTACTTCAAAGGCTTATAACAAACATCTTCTACCTCGATGTTTTCAAATCAGAGATCTCGTATTAAAAAGAGTCGATATCACAAGACACGTGGGAAAGCTCGACGAAAGCTAGGAAGGTCCTTATTGAGTCACTTCTATCGACAAAAATCGATCATATTACCTCGAAGACTTGCAAGGAAAGTCCCTCCCTCGATCATGGAATGCGCACAATCTCAAGAAGTTTTATTTGTGAATTTTGTTTTCAGGTTGTAACTCGACATCTTTTTAATGAAATCTCAGTTATGATTCAAACTTATCATAACTTTCTTTCAATTATTTATCGGAATATTATCGTTACATCAAAAGATTAGAGTACTCCTCGTACATCTTATCGATACAACACTATCAATAAAGCAACTCGAAAAATAAGATAAAGAATCATTCGAACAAAAAGATAAACATTTCATTAATGGGAAAAGAAAAAGGTTACAACTTAATTCAGAAATACAAATTGTGACATCCCGGCTTTTCAGACGTCCAAGATCTCGCCACGTGTCTCCTTTTTGTGTGTTTATTTAAGTGTTTATGTGATTTTATATTTTTGCGTGG
>JBBMKE010390989.1:0-12823 GCA_037834125.1 Lippia alba | reverse complement strand
GCTGATATGCTTGGTCGTCCACCAACTTCTCTCATCCTATCCAAAACCTCGAGGGCACAAAATGCCATCTCTGCATTCGTAAAAGAGCGCATCAGTGTATCAAGAATATAAAAATCCAATGCATTCTTATATTTCTCTCTCCACACCACTTCATAACTCCTCTCCTCTCCTATTTCCAGAATCACCCATGTCAGCACATCTTGGGCTAATAACCTTAATTCTTCAGCCACTAATAAATGCACTACAACACAACAATGCCCAACTAAGCCATCCGAGTGATCACAAAATACGCATTTGAAAAATGCAAATGCAACTTGATGGTCGACGAAGGATTTCATTATCTTCACAACGGTAAATGGACAGAAACTGGTAGAGAATCCCTGCAACAAGTATCCTTTCCCCTCTTTGACAATCTCCGAAATTCCAACGGCAAGTTTACGCCTCTCATTTGAATTGATTACATTGCTTAAAGTATTAGTGCGACTACAGCTGAAGGGTAAAAATTGTGCGAGAAAATCAAACTTTGAAGCATCATGAAACGAGGTTGAGCTATTATAGTAAGCAAATTGAATCAACCGGTGATAAAGACTCAGTCTTTTGGGTGCAATTGATACAAAATGGAATAGAGCTTCTGAGCTTAAGTAGGGAATGAGAGTGCGAGAATGGCAGACCTTGAGATGGCGCAGAACTGCAGACATCCGTATGATCGCCGGAGCTTGCGTCGGAAATCGGACTTCCGGCGAAAGGCGCCGGAATAGGGAACGTTGCGGCGGCGCTGTTGGTTGGAGGATGGAATTTGAGAATTGAGATTTTAATTTGGAATTTGGGGTTTAGGGCTTTGGACTAGGGTTGTAATTTTATTTAAACATAGTTTTTTTTTTTCTTTTCTTTTGGGCTGCAAATTTAAACATAGTTTCTGTAATTCTGTGTCGTTTCTAATTAAAAATAAAATTACATGTATAATATATTGTAGATCTATATAATACTTGCATAATGTATATATAAATATTGTATATATGGTATATATTTTTATTATTTTAATAATGTAAAATAATTGTTAATATATAATATAAAGCATATATAATACATGATATTACATGTATTTATAATATATTGTATTATGATTGATATTTACTATCTTTATTTCTTTGAATAAAAATAAAAATAATGTACATGTATAATATATAGTATATGTAATACGTTATATATATGTCCATATTATGTCGTATACAGGGACAAAAAAAAATATATAGGGAGAGGGACGGGAAACAAGGAGTCCCAAATTTTGAAATATTTTAATTTTGTGTATATATTACGAAGAATGTATATTTTTGTTCCCTTTTCGGATATTTTGATTTCCCCTTATATTAAATTATAGTTCCTTTTTTGATCATATAGATTTTAAAATCATCATGTATTATTGGGATATTACAAAAATATCATATGATATTGATATGCATGTCATATTACGTTTTAGTATTATTAAATCATACTGCAATTAGTAAGTCATATTTTTTGATGTCATATAAATTAAAAAAATATAATACATATTATATATTATATAGATATGTTAATATAGTATATGATATTATACGGTTATTAAATTAAATTATATTTTTGAAGGTGAAATTAGTGGAAAGAGGAAAACACTTTATCCGGATTTGGGCCGAAAATGGCTTTCAGTAAGCTGAAAACCCATTAAACTTCGAATATGAAAATTGAAGCCCATTTGTTTACCCAATTGATCTGAATTGGAAAGAAACATAACATTTTTTCTACTAAACCTTCGGTTTATGATCATGGCTTTACTTACGTGGAGCAACTTCAAATTTAATGGTCAAACGTTGAGTTATCCATCTTATACGATGGTTACAATTCAATAGAAAAATTAATCATTATGTTAATCGTTATAATTGAAGACCAAAATTTTGATTATAAAAAATTATATTCACTAATCAAAAAGAAATACATTTAAAAGTTTTTATGTACTCCCGAAATGAATTCCACCCATCACTGATCGCAAAATAAAACGTCATTCAAATATATTAATTTTTTTTAAAAAAGTCTTTATTTATTATTATGTCGAATAATTACATCACATATCTTATTATATGTAACGATCGCGAGTTTGTGCGTGTGTAACCGGGCCTATGTATTAGAATTTAGATGTCTTCGTGCATCGATCTTAGTTGTATTGCAACTTATACTTTCTCACTTTTTAAAAAAAATATTCAAATCAAATGAGTACATACCACTTAAAACCACACTTGTTAACATTGAATTTGAGCACGTATCATCTTGATCAGTAAAAGCAGAAAGTACTAATAACAAAATTAATATACTAAATGACGTGCTTTATGGATGAAGGACGTCCTCCGCAAATCAATTAATATACTAAATGTTCACCTTTATGACTTTATTTACAATAAAAGTATAAAACTATATATATTACGCATAAAGTTTCCATTTGGGACTGTTCCATACTTACATTTCTTGTAGGCATGAAACATGTTGTCATCATCGCCATTAATTTTTGCATCAAATTTCAAATGATGATGTGATCATCACTCATCAACACCATACACAACTTGCCACTTGCAAAATATTAATCAGTGTCATTCAATTTATCATACAAGGATTTCTCTAATATTTGTCACTAAAAAATAAAGATCAACATAGTTCCTATCAAATTAAATTAATTATCTCAAAAACGGATCGTATTTATTTCCTTAAATTCGTAATTTCGCAACCAAAATTGATGTTAATTCCTTTAAAAAAAGTATTAAAAAAAAAGAACAAGATTGATATATCCCAAAATAATATGATAATCTTCATACCTTGACATCAAGTACAAGATTCATACCTCATGACATCCCAGTAGAGGATTAATCTCAATCCTCACCATATAGACATTCAGATGCCCTTCAAATCAAAATTAAAAATTACAAATAAAAGGCAGAAAAAAGGAAATTAATCAAGATTCTCAAAATTGTTGGCTGCCCTTCTTCCTCCTCCTGCCCACCGTTTTCTTATCCTTTTTTTTGACAGATCAATTCCAGTTCTTCCTAATGAACTTGGGAAATGACACATCTTTCTTTCTTTCTTCTTTTTTTTTCTTTTAATTAATTCAGTATTTTTATTTATTTATGTGTATATTCAAGCAACAGCAACTGTGCCCGTCCGTACAACATTTTTCGTATCAGATTCCTTGGTGGATTCCTTGTTCTGCGATGATGATCGTCCTGCGTTTGATCTCTTTGATGAAGAAAGCTTGAATCTTTTCTCAACAGCTTCATCCATTTCAATCTGTTCTTGCCTGCACTCCAGGCTACAAAATGGTGTGTTCCCTCTGCAAATTCACCAAAACTGTTATAAAAGATTCAAGAAATAATACATATGTATGTATATTAGTATTAGTCTAATTTAATATTTTGAAACTATGTTAATTTAATCAAAATATCGAAATTGAATCCTAAATGAGAAAATTTTTAGGGTCCGATACTCTGCTAACTTAATAAAAAATCTCTAATTTGTATCCCTACAGTTAAAAAAACTTGCATATTAAGTAGTTCGTTCCAGCTCGATTTATAAATATATGTGTTTTAAAAGGAGAGAGAGGATTTGGGAGCTAACCTGTACATAAATATGTCACTGTTGTGGTTGATTGATCGTTGGCAAAGGAAGCAAGAATCGAGGAAATGGGGTTGGTAGTTATCGTATTCACATCCGGAGTAGTATAGGGCTGAACCCATTTTCTAAGTAGATTTTCACGGCGGCGGAAGGTGGTTTGCGGCGGAGGCCCGGTGGCGGAAGTTGTGGTGGGATTGAATTATATGGGGTTGAGAGAGTTGTGATTGTGGGGGGAGGGAAAACGAGGGGTGCAAGTGGTGTTATATAGGGGAAGCTAAGGGTTGAAATGGGGTGGGAGGAGGTGGGTTTGGGTGTGGGTGGACCAGGTACACCGAGTGAATATAGTGGGTGGTGGACCACTGGAAAATGGTGAAATAGTAATGAAAGATGAAAAGGGCAAAACAGTGTCTGCTTCCCCAAATCCAAGGGGTTCAATTTGAAACCTCTAGAACAAGTACGTACGTTGCATCTGCTGGCGAAAGATATGATGGTGTCTTTTTTAACCCTTTCTGTTTATTTTTATTTCACGTTTGTCTAATATTTTTCTATGAATTTAGTTTTAATGTTGCGGACCTGTTTGGACTTCCTAAAAAGATATATAGTTAGCTTGGAAAAGACGACTTAATTTCCTAAGATTGCTGATATGCCTTGGAAGATCAAGATTCATCATATGTACATGGAGAAAAATGAAAGAGTAATAATACAATGTTGAATATTAATATTTAATTCAAAATATCCTCACAACATATATCTAATAATCGAAAATATCAACATAATAAGTAAAACAACACATTATTAAGTGCGATTATCTGATGTAACACATAATTTCGTCACAATTGCACTTCATTTCACTTATCTCGTTTATTATAGGTTTCCCCTTTTTAAAAAAAGAAAAAGAAACTTGCGGGAGTGATAACAATACCGGAAAATCCAGTGGGAACAAAAGTAAGTGCCCATTGGATTAGAAGAAAAGAAAGAAAACCAGTAAACCAGGTAGGGTGAGTCAGCATGATGCCACACCAAATAAAGTCCGTAATTCGATTGGAGTCCCCACACTTTTTGTCCTTTCGCAATCAGACCCAACATGGAGCTGCGTCGGATTGGGGCCCACTCCCCCATATGC
This sequence comes from Lippia alba, assembly GCA_037834125.1. NCBI lineage: Eukaryota > Viridiplantae > Streptophyta > Magnoliopsida > Lamiales > Verbenaceae > Lippia > Lippia alba. The sequence continues at coordinate 8,070 of JBBMKE010390989.1, read as the reverse complement.
TTACACAAACACGGGTCCCACACCCTTGGCCCAGATTCCGAGGACATTGTCTGCCCGCTAGCTGCCCGCGGGCAGACCTGGTTGTTTTTCAATTGGACGAGAAAGATTTGCACTCTCACACGTGTGGCGCTGCGATGAGAACAGCGCAGCAGAGAATAATAACTATGGAGACACGTGGCGGGAGGGTATTCGCTACGCTATCTACGTTGTGGGAGGTGTCGCTGTTGTCTAGGTCAATGGAATGGACGGCTGGGATCGGCTCCTGGGTGGGATGGCAGCCGCAGGATCCTGTGTGAATGGTGATGAAATTTTGCACCTATTTTTTGGTTTTGTGTATGGTTTAAGAATTAGGTCATGTCCGATAGACGTATTTTGCAATTTTATATTCTAGTTGCTAAATATACATAGAGAAAATTATATATTTTAGGGTTGATCTTTCGACTACCTTTAAATTTATTATCTATTAACTTACAAATATAGATATTAACACTTAAACTATTGTTTGTAGTTTTTTTTTTAAAAAAAAAAAGAATTATACTTACTCATTTATACAACTTAATTGTTGCACGAGTTTGAGTTTATATTTTCTTATTTGTTGTAAAGGTAATTATGAAATGAAAATAATGTTCAGTTTGATAAGACAATATAGACTTTATCTTTATAACTATATTAATATTATTATAACTCGATTCAGAAAAATAATTAGGAGGTATTTTGCTTCTATTTCTCGTCATAGTAAATAAAATTGAAAAAATATATTTGATGGAAACAATGTAATTTTTTTTGTAGGTATGATAGATCAACACTAACACATCGAATGCCATTAATACAATTTCTTGTTTGGTGTCTCAAAATCATAGTATATTCAATTCGTTTTCAATTACAATGATGATCGCATCTGCATACATATCATTATCTTTTCTAATAAATATCAAATGTCCTTTATAAAATATTGTATCTACACATATATTACCATCTTTTCCAATAAATATCGCATGTTTTTAATAGGTCACACGAATTATTTCTCTTCCAATAAATATCAATAATAATTAATCATAGCTACCATGTGATGGTGTATCTTCAATATGTCTTCTTATCAACAGCTCAACAATTTAATTTATGCTCCCCATTCCAATTTCCATGAATCCATATCAAACAAAACCCTAGCAACACGTAGGATTGCCTTGGCATTGTCAATTTTATTAATAATTATATAAATAGTGATGAATATATATGGACCACAATTCACAAATATAATTCATCAATGAACTTGGCATACAATATGGGAGATGGGACCTTTTTCTTTCTTCCTATGTCGTCATTCTTAATAATTGATGTTTCTCCTTTATTAAGCATGTGTTAATTAATTAAAACGGGAAGTCTTTGTATTAAATTAATTTAATTAATAACCCTATAATATGTTCTTAAGTCTTTCGAGGGAAGTAAGAGAAATTAACAACTGGGATTATATTTGAGTTTGTTGATTAAATTATTGAAGTCGTCCTAACTTAGGGGTAGCTGGATTTGAGTCACAAATCATGTTAGCATGTGATATTAATTATTGGTATAAAAGTCTTTTTTAATACATAATTGTTATGCTGCTGATTGTGGCATTGCATGGACGGAATTACAAACTCATGGTGGGTTCTAAAGGTCAAAATAGTTTAGTATATATGAACGGTTGAACACACTCAATGGTTGTAATCGAATGAAAATAAATAATTTATTTATTGAAATATAGAATAACTTATGAAATATCTACTTGTTAACTAGTATCACAGGAGTTGATTCAAATAATTAACAAATTTTTTCTTCAAAATAATAATTCAAGTTTGAATTCCTCTGACTTTATTATTATTTTTTTAAAGACAGTCAAGAAGACTGTCGAGTGTTTAACGAGAACCCCCTCATTTATATTAAGCAAATCCAATAAATATAGATTAATAATCTAATAGTAAAGTAAGGAAGGAACCACAAAAATGTCTGCGAAAAGAATAAGACATGAACAACCTCAAACAATAATTATTATTATAAACAATTATGTTCAAGGATGTAACCGGCCCTAATAAAGTTGAGACAGCCATGCTACCAACTAAGTCCAAGCTACAACAATGGAGTCAACTACCAGACCCATTACAAGATTCAAATTAGTGTATGTCAGTGGCTTATTCTCAATTCGAACTAACTTGAGAAACTTGCTACTTAAAACATGGTTTGGACTAACAACGTAGAAATTGACAATTTTTACAATTAGGAGGCCAACTCATCTATTTCAAAAGATGCTATCCATATTCGGTTGCCAAAGACCATGCTCATTTATTTTAAAGAATTCCTCTGACAATTTGAAAGTATGTATGTAAAAGGAGAAAATAAAATGTATCGAATTGACTAAATACAAAATTTTTACTGCAGAATATTGGTTTGGACAACTCTCAACTCATTTGGAGAATTGGTAATTCTCCAAATGAGTTAGACAAAATATATATTATTTAATATGAATAAAATTTGTTGAATACAAAAACAATTAACTAGAAATTGGTAAAAGATAATATATATTCAAGGAAAAGGGAAATGAAAAATCTAAAAAAATAGGAAAAGAAAAAAGCAAATTTTCGTAAGCAGAAAAAGTGAATTTTTGAAAAATATAAAAAGTGGTCCGGTGTATGTGGTGCACAATACACTGGTGTGACAATAAATTCTAATTTAAATATGTTAAATAATAGCTTTTTTTCCGCAGTTCTTTTTCATAAGTATTATGTTAAATAATAGTTGTATTATATATATATATATATACACACACACACACTAAAATGTTTGCTAATTCAAAATAAATTAACAAAATAAATAAATAAATTCATGTGTTGTGACATGCGAGTCCATCAGGGTGTGGCAATAGAGAAGCACTTTTTCAACTTTTCCTGTGCTTTTTCTATTTCCTTAGGCCCACCGGGCCTGTCAATCTTGGCCCAACTTTTCCAGCTACCAATCATATAATCAAAGCTTTTGGATAAGCTGGAAAAAGCTGAATCAGGACAAATATGAATTCATTTTAACTCGACAAATCAATGAGGATGGCCATCGTCTTCAATGCTTTCATTGTTATCCAATTTCATTTTGCACTTTTATGCGGTGAGAGAGGATTGATAATGTATGGACACTAAAAAAACTCACTCTTTACGGTATGAAATACGTGTTCGATATAAATACAAACTCTATTTGCATCAAACGCGACAAAAAAATATTCAAAAGATAAATCAACACGTGTGTTGTTAGACACGCTTAAGTAGAAATGCCCAATACATTCAGCACATTGATGAGTGGTTTAGGGTTATCGAAAATTTCGTGTAGAGTAATGTCTATCGTCATTGCTAATAATACGAACACGAAGGAGATTTTGTTCTAATTGCACAAACTTCTCCCCCTAGATCTAAGAAGTGGTAAAAATTATCCCTTGACATATATGATGTTTTGACCAAACACATGTATACTATAGCCATGTATTTAAGTTCAAATAGTAATCGGTTAATGTTAAAGTCAAAATAGAATATACTTAACTAACATTCGTTAATCTATTCGTAAATACATTAATGGGGAAAGTTTTGGATTCACGGGCTTCATTTTACAAAACCATATAAGTTTCTTAATATATATGAGGAACTCATTTTCCGGGATAACTAAACTAGTAGAGCTTCTGTAAAATTATGTGCCATATTTTTCCAACTCTTTTTGAGTTGTTTTTATTTCTTGCTTGAAACTCAGTGCAGGCACACATATCTTCATCAAGAGGTTCAAATTTTATGCATATGTCCGTGGAAGTGGTCGCGTAAAGTTTTTCACTTAGGCCAATGAAGGGGTAACCATAATTCGTAATCTGTTGGTAAATTAAAAGAGGTTAAAGTGTAATTTGAAAAGCCAAAAGGGGGCTCAAGTGTGAATACGACCTAATTATAGGGGGTCTGGATGTAATTTACCAAACAAAAACCCGTGAGTTGAACAAACAAACATGAAACAACAATAATGCAAAACCCAATAATAAGTACTACTTCTTGCGATCATATTTCTAATAACCTTTCTGTACTAAGCATTGGGAGACACACAACAACGGCACATGACACGGCAGTCACCCATACGAAAGGATCTTGAAGCAGCTTATACAATGTTGCCATTTCATACGTCAAACCGAGCATGATCAGACAGATTCTCGACTGCCATACAAGCGGGAATCCTTCTATGAGGATGTTAGTAACGTAAAGGGATGACATAAATGCCGATGTGTTGAACAATATGAAGAAAGCCGAGAGAAGGCTGATGCCTATGCTTCTTCTGTCCCCTGAATTTGGTGAAATGCGTGGAAAGATGCAGCATTAGTTACAACCCGGTGGTGGAGTCAGGAAATCAAAGTCGGGGAAATCGAAACAAATCAATGGGCCGGGGCCGTGCTGGTATCACTCCTTGCTATACATATGGGGGATACGTAGAGTCGAGACTCGAGAGGATCAAGAGCAGTCGAGCACCCATGGCATCCACCAATGGCATTATATGGGTGGTGACTCCTTTTACTTGATTACTAACCAATAGATATCGATCCATTCACATAGTAATATAGTATCAAGGTAATATCTCATTAACTATCTTATCAAATATTATTCAAACATGCATGTTACACAGAATTTAGTTTAGTTTATAATACTAATAAAAGATCATTTACAAATATTATCGTTCAGACAGTTGATGGTTGATACTACTCAACGATGATGTTTTCTATTTGGCAACATAACAACTCCAATTGTCTGTTTTCATGATAGTCAACTGTGAACAAGTCTCCTGGAACTTGGCACCTTGGAATCAATTCATGTTATTTTAGTAAATGAATGGAAATTGTAATTAGAACCTAATAATGTACAAGTCAAACCTTAACTAAGGCATGCGAACTAACAACTAACAAGGCTCAATGATCTTATATAATACTTGATTACCCGCTCATTCATTTTAAATTTACCGACTAGGCGAGCATCATATATTATATTAAATAGTTTATTATTAATTACTCATAAATTACTTCAAAACCATAGTTCTTCAGCTTTACTCTTGATCAGCTATACTAGCCAAAGAATGGATGCTTTGCTTAAGCTTAAGCTTAACGAGGCCCGTTAGAGATCTTGTGTTTGACCGGGCACAAACACTTCGTTGAAGTATTCCTAAAGTACGACGACCCACGGGAAGTCTGTTGAATCGGAAACTTCGAGAGGAGAAATGGCCTTACTGTTGAAACTTGCTTGAAATCAGAGAATTATGGAACAAGATAAGAAGGCAAATATTGGAGAAGAAAACTACTTTCTGATCACTTCAAAAGAGTTCCATAACGTACATACTTAAAACAAAATTAAAGACTCCTATTTTAATGCCACTACTAACATGACGCTTAAGACTCGGACTAATAGGAAACTGAATTCAACTCAAATACTAAACCCACTTCTTAGCCAACTAACACAAAATCAAGATTAACTCTAACATCCTCCCTTAATTCTGATTTTGCAATGTAGTAACACCCATCATGCGCCTGAGTTTGATGAAAGCTTCATACTTCAACGGTTTAGTCAAAATATCTGCAACTTGGCTTTCAGATTTGCAATACACCAACTCAATTTCTTTCTTGTGAACTTGGTCTCTTAGAAAATGAAAACGTGTGCTGATGTGCTTGCTTCTTCCATGTGTGACTGGATTCTTGGCCAAACTAATAGCAGAAGTGTTATCCACAAAGATCTTCACAGACATCTTGATTAGAACATGAATTTGATCCATTAAATTACACAACCATGTAGCTTGATATGCACTTGAGGCAGCAGCTATATATTCTGCTTCACAGGTTGATAGTGATACTACCGATAGTTTTATTGATGACCACGAACAAGCAGCAGCTCCAAACTTGAAACAATATCCAGAAGTGCTTTTGTTTCATTAGGATCTCCACCCCAATCACTATCAAAATATCCTTCAAGAGCACAATCATTAGATGAAGAATAAAGTACACCGTAATCATATGTGCCTTTTATGTATCGCATGATTATCTATGCAACTTGCATGTGAGATTGGCGAGGAAATTCTTGAAACTTGTTGATTAATCCGACTCTATAAGCAATATCAGGCCTTGTGCATGTGAGATATCTCAAAGTTCCAACAATTTGCCTGAAATATGTAGAATCAACATTTGCCCCATCACCTTCTCTAAATAGCTTTGTGCCAACCTCTACAGGTGTTCTCACTGGATTGCCGCTATCCATATGGAATTTCTTCAAAGCTTATACTGCATATCTTTTCTGAGAAATGAAAATTCCTTCTTTTCCCTGATGCACCTCAATGCCTAGAAAATATGACATTAGCCCAAGATCTGTCATTTCAAAACCTATGAAATAGAGATGCTTTAAAATCTTCAATCACCTTGACATTATTACCCATAAAAATTAAGTCATCAACATAGAGGCACAATAATAACAAATCACCAGAATTATCAATCTTCACATATACACCATGATCTGATGAGCATTTCTGAAATCCCATTTTCTGAAACACAGAATCAATGTGCTTGTTCCATGCTCGAGGCGCCTGTTTTAAGCCATATAGTGCTTTGCTCAATCTGTAAACTTTATCGTCACTTTCATTTTTCACAAAATCGGGAGGCTGCCTAACAAAAACCTCTTCCTTAAGAGGACCATTAAGAAAATCAGATTTGAAATCCATTTGATGAATTTTCCAATGTTTTTGTGCAGCCAAAGCAATTATAAGTTTGATTGATTCTGTTCGAGCAACGGGAGAAAATACCTCTTGAAAGTCATGACCAGGTCATTGCTCGAAACCCTTTGCGACCAATCTTGCCTTATATCTCTCAACTTCACCATTTGCTTTTATTTTTGTTTTGAAAACCCACTTGACATCAATCGCCTTGTGACCCGGTGGAATTGTAGTGAGTTTCCATGTGTTTTTCCTCTCAATAGCCTCTAATTCTTCATTCATCGCATTTAGCCATTTAGGATCTTGAATTGCCTCATCAAATGACACAGGTTCCCAATCTGCAAACATAGCAAAGTGTTCCAAATCTCCATCATCATTCACAATATTATCAGGAGTTACCTCAAAATCACGTAAGAGAACAGATTGTTGTCGGCGTCTCCTTGGTCTTCCAATTTCCAAATGGTATTGTTGTTGTTGGTTTTGATCAGCATCAATTTCTGGAAGTTCAGCATTTATAGGAACATGAGCTGCTGTTTTTTCTTCTTCTTCTAAAATTGAAACAAAATGCTTTAAAGAATTCTTTTCTTCATTTATACTCCAATTCCAAGCTTCATCTTCAGCAAAAATAACATCTCTACTCACTGTCACCTTCTTTGTTTCTGGATTAAACAACTCATATCCACCATTCACATATCCAACAAAGATGGTCTTCTCACTTCGGTCATCCAACTTCTTTCTTATTTGAGCAGGAACATGAGTATACGCAATGGAACCGAACACCTTAAGATGCTTTACAATTGGTTTATAGCCATTCCACGCTTCGTAAGGTGTAACATTCTGAACACTTATAGTTGGAGACCTATTTATCAAGTAAACAGAGCATAAGACAGCTTCACCCCAAAAAAATATGGCATACCTTTAGCATGCTTCGGGCCATATCCATTATGGTATTCTTATTCTTTCTTTCGGCAGCTCCGTTGTGTTGAGGAGTGCAGGGAAATGTAATTTCATGCTCTATTCCTTGTTCTTCACATAATTTAGTGAATTCCTTAGAGATATATTCACCACCTCCATCGGTTCGTAGAACTTTGATGAAATAACCACTTTGCTTCTCAACATGAGCCTTAAATTTCTTAAAACAATCAAACACATCAGATTTCCTTTGTAGAAAGTAAACCCAAGTTTTTCTGGTAAAATTGTCAATGAAAGTAAGAAAGTATTTGTTCTTACCATTGACATAACACTCATCGGCCCGCACACATCGGAATGAATAAGCTCAAGTGGTTGTTTTGCTCGTTGATTCTTTCCAGCTATGAAAGGAAATCTGCTATGTTTTCCAAG
>JBBMKE010390661.1:0-12827 GCA_037834125.1 Lippia alba | reverse complement strand
AAGTAAAGACACATAGTTCATACAAAATTCAAGTTATGATGAATTGAGATTGTAAATACGTTCTTCTAATCTCATTTATTCTAGGCCCCTAAAACCCGGGGTGTTACAGGCTTCATGCTTGTTGTTGTTCTATTTTTTCACTGAAATAGGGTCGCACGGCCGTGCGGAATTCTTGAAGAAAACGCGTGCGGCCGCGCGAATTTGTGGAGCTTGGAAAATTATTCTGAAAAATAGCCGCACGGCCGCACGGATTTGTGGAGGAAAACGCGCGCAGCCGCGCAAAAGTTCGAATTTTTGGGAAATTAACACCGCACGACCGCGCGGAATTTGAACTCAAACCGCGCGCTGCCGCGCGGCATTGAACTCCCATGTATGCTTGTTTCTTTTTATTTGCTTCGTTTTTCGCATGATTTTCTCGGTTCTTCCGTGACTCGTATGCATCGTTAACTTGATATATTAGGCCTTGCTTTGTGCATTATGAACCCTTATTCATTACTTTTACCAAGTCTTGAATTAATGCGTTTATTGCACTTTAACGTGTGTATATGATCTGAATGCTTGCAAGATTGAAGGAAATGAATGAATGTGAATCTTTGACACATTTATTATGCACATGAACTCTTTTCTTGATTGCATATCATCATGTGCATGTTATGACTAATGCATTCCATAGCCGAGCGTCTCTTATTTGGTCTCATATGTCTCTTTACGCTTGTTTGCATAGACCCGGGTTTGTACGGAGACGAGGCCGCCCCTTGAGCTCCCTCATACTTGTTTTTGGCTTTTAAGGTGGGTTTCTCTTCTAATAGGTAAAAAGACCCTATAATGCCCTAATGTGAAATGGTTTTGAATCCAAAATGATATATGTATATAGAGTCGTTTTCATCGAGTAAATGGTTTTGAACGTTACGCCTAGGTTGTTAGAACCTTACCCGTTTTGGCGAGAAAAGAATGTATGCATGCATGAATGAAAGAGGGCCCAGGGGCTTGATACACGTGGCTATCCGGGGAGGCATAGGGCCGACGTGATCCCATGTGTTAGTCCCACAAGGAACGACGCGTCTTGAACTCGTTGGAGGTAGCGAGGGATAGGGCCGCCAAGCCTTTAGGGGATTTATGTACCCCTTTAGGTCAAGGAAATGGGTGGCGGGACTTGCAAACCCGACCATCGTTGGAGAAGGAGGAACGTGCGGGCATGCCGGTGAATCGGATTGCCCAAACGTAATGAAAATGAATGAATGTGCACTAATGAAAGAAAGAATGCATGATTGATGGAAATGAGTGAAAGAATGTTAATGAATACACAAGGTGACTGAAGGAAAGTTATGCACGCCCCCTCGCCGGGCTCAAAGTGACCTTAATGAAAGAATTGATAGATATGATCCCGTGTGTTGATTACCTTCTTTTACCTGCTTGGGAAATTGTTCAAAACCTCACGTGGGATCATATTATGCATGTGTATGTCTACTTACCGCTTTATATATTATTGTAAGCCCCCGTTTTATACCCACCAGTCTCCTATAGACTGAACTCGATTTGTTTTCATTTTTGTGCAGGTGTAAGGTTAGCTAGGCGGAAAATCGAGTCTTAGGTCTTGTTTTTTTATTCTAGCTTTCCTTTGTACACACTCATATCTATTTTGTATGATGTATTGAACGATTCGGTGCATTTTGATTGTACAGGTGGCCCTGTTGGCCAAGACAGAATTGTGTATATATTTTGTTTATATATGATGGATTTTTGAGATTAGGGATCTATGCTAGCTGAACCCTAATCTATGCTAGTTGAACCCGTCTCACATGTTTGAATGCTTCCGCTTTATGATTTCCATTGTACTCTGATTGTTGTTGGTTGAGTGGTTCAAGGGTTAGCCCGCCTAGCCTAGCGTGTATGTTTGTCCTCATTCTCCGGGATTTGGCTCGTGTATGGATTGCCCATTTCACATGCGGGTCGGGTCTCGGTGCGGGGGGATGTAGTGCACGCGTCGGGCGTCACATCAAAGCTGATGTCAAATTGACTTAGGTCAATAGACCACTTGATTAGCCTTCCAGAGACATCAGGCTTAGCCAAGACTTGCTTGAGGGGTTGATCTGTGAGCACTGTTATGGAGTGTGCTTGAAAATAAGGCCTTAACCTCCGAGAGGTGTTGATAAAGGCAAAGACAAACTTCTCAATTTCCACATAGCGCTTCTCTGCACCTTGCTAGGTTTTGCTCAAATAGTATACGGGTAGGTGCTTTCGCTCGCATACCGCGACGAGCACGGCGCTCGTTACCTTTAAGGAGGTAGAGAGATAAACAAACAAGTGTTCTCCTTCCACTGGTTTCATTAAGAGGGGTGCGCATGAGAGGTATCGCTTCATGTTTTGAAGAGCTTCCTCACATTCGGTAGTCCATACAAAGTTCCAAGCGTTGTGCAAGATCTTGAAGAAGGGCAGATTCCTGTCAGCGGATCGAGAGATAAATCTGTTGAGAGAGATTATCTTTCCCACTAACACTTGAACTTTCCTCACGTTTCGAGGGGAGGGGATATCCACGATTGCCTTGATCTTTTTTGGATTTGCTTCGATCCCTCGCTGGTCAACAACGTATCCTAGAAACTTGCCGCCTCGAACCCCGAAGGTGCACTTCGATGGGTTGAGCTTCATGCCATACTACCTGAGTATAATGAACGCTCGACAGAGGTCGCTCAGGTGAGAATCTTGATGCTCGCTCTTGACTATAATATCGTCTATGTAGACTTTCATGGACTTTCCAATCTCGGGCTTAAACATCCAGTTGACGAGACATTGATAGATAGGTCCGACTTTTTTGAGGCCAAACGGCATAACCAATAAGCAGTATACCCCGATATGCACCACAAGTGAAGTTTTTGGGCGATCTTCGGGAGCCATGAAGATTTGGTAATACCCTTGGAAGGTATCCATCATGCTCATAAGCTCCCAACCCGCAATTAAATCCACTAATTGATCTATGCGCGGCAGGGGATAGGGATCCTTCCGGCAAGCTTTGTTCAAGTCCGTGAAATAGTTGTACATGAGCCATTTATTTGCGCTTTTGGGCACGCGAATGATGTTGTAGAGCCATCTAGATAGAGGATTTCTTCAATGTACTGAGCTTCGAGCAATTTATTAACATCTTCTTCAAGTACTGTTTTTGGAATCCATGCACATCCCTCTTCTTCTGCTTAATTGGTTTAAAGGCAGGATCCACGTTGAGTCTGTAGACTACGATGCTCGGGTCAATGCTAGTGAGGTCTGAGGGTTTCCATGCAAAGACATCCAAATACTCTCTGAGGAAGTCAATTATCATGACTTATGCTAGCCCCTCAAGATTTGAACCTATCTGGGTGGTTTTCTCTGGGTTGCTAAGCTCTAATTCGACGGTTATGTATTTCTCAGTAGGCTCAATTCTGACTTCATGGCGGGGTGTTTCGAGTGCAGTTTTCTTTCCCATGAGGCAATTGTCCATTTCCTCCGTGGGTTGATCTTCCTCGTTTTTAGAGAATTCCTCGACTGCTCCTGGGGGACTGTCGCCCACGGTGGTCTTGGTTTCTCTCTTCTTGTTTTTTTTTTCTTTTTTTTTGTAGAGCTTGGCCTGTTTATGCTCGGGTCCATCTTCATCTAGCTTGGGAAAGTCCACGATTTTCTTCATGGCAACTGGTTGGATTGTCTGCTTGGGTTTATGACTCCGAAGAGAGAGGATGTAACATTCGCAAGATTCCTCTACGTTGCACAACACTTCTCCAATTCCCCCGGGGGTGGGGAACTTAAGCTTTTAATGGTAAGTGGATATGACGGGTTTAAAGTCAACAAGAGCCGGCCGACCGATGATGATGTTATAAGGGAGATCTACCTTGACAACTGCATAAAGAACATTTAAAGTTTTACGATGTGGGGCACGACCGAAAGAGGTGGCTAAGTGTATTTATTCGTGGGGGACAATCTCAGAACCCCCAAAGCCAATGAGGGTTGTTCTGAGGGGTTCGAAGGGAATGTTGGTGATGTTCATTTTCTGAAACGTAGAGTAAGGCAAAACATTGATCGAGCTTCCGCTATCAACCAAGGCTCTTTTTATAACATGATTGTGCAAATCTAGGCTAACCACCATGGGGCAATCAGAAGTCTCACTAGCCCCATGGGGTGTTACAATGTGTTCAAGATCCCTATCAGTGAAGCCAACAATGTTGTTTTCTTTTGAGTGCTGGTTGGCTCCCAGGGAGTATACAGTCTTGACCTGCTGGGATCTCTGGTTATAGTTGCGCACGAATCTACGACGGAAGCGTTGGAATCTACTCTTGAGGGTCTTCCGGCGATCATGTGGATGACGGCGTAGTGTTGGTTCTCAAGCTCTGCAGCTTTTTGCTTTTCTCGGCTGCTTCCCTTAGTTTGGTGACGGGAAGGACTTCTTGAATACGAGCGACTCCTCCTTTCATTGCAAGTATGCTCGGTGTAATGTTCGTCAAATCACTCGAGGGCCCTCACAAACTCCTTAAGGTGTCCCCCCAGCGATGAGCCTTTGGATTTCTGCTTTGAGCTGGTGATAGTCATTCGTATCGTTCTCCTTTTACATGTGGAAGGCATAGCACTTCCTTGAGCACTTCTGGGCCTCGGTTTCTCTCATCTTGGGCGGTCTTTTGAAGAGTTTCTTATCCGCCAATTGGAGTAAACTTCAGCGATAGGCCTGTTGAGTGGGATACGCTCGCGCTCATGCCTTCTTGTGGTGACCGGTTTCTCCTGGTGTTAGGGGGACTACGGCGGCGACCATTTTTGTTTGGCTCGCTCCTCTCTAGAGCCCTTACGATTGGAGAGTGGTTATCCAAAGCGCGCTCCCGGGCCTAGTACATCTCCTCGAGAGTGAAGTAGGAGTCTGCAATCTCCCTTAGCTCGAGAAGGGTTCGTGATTTTCTCATAGCCACTTCTTCTACCAATTTCTTGCTGACATTATTCTTCATGTTGATGGATTGAAACAATAGATATCTAATGAAGACCATTGATGGGCGTTCTACCAATAAAATCTCTTTATTGAACCGTTCCATGAAGGATCTGAGGGTTTCTGTGGGTCCTTATACCAGGTTGTAAAGCATGGTTGCATCAGGGGCGGGAGCCTTCATGGAATTGAAATGACTAAGGAAGGCATCCGTCAAATCTTCGTACCATCGGATTGAACGCAGAGGGAGTTTCTTATACCATTCCTGGGCCATTCCCTCGAGGGATGTAACGAAAACTTTGGCCCAGTAGTGTAGGGGATGGTCATAGAGATGCATTAAGTGCACAAAGTGGTTTAAATGCTCAGTAAGATCAGTGGTTCTGTCATACCTATTGATTGATATGGGGATCTTGCTATTCCCCGATTGAGTCATGAGGACTTCATCAACGAGAGGTGATGTCTTAGCTAATGGTCGGTAATCTCCTCTCACCCTGTCATACTTCTCATAGTTCTCGGGATACTCTCGTCACATCCTCGGAGGTGGTTACCTTGGTTCGCGAGTGTCTCTGGCCATGGATCCCTTACCCCCCGAGCGGGGAGCTTAGGACCTCGCTCGAGAGAGTTGCTGTACCATATTCTGGAGGTCTTCATGCTGGTTCTGGACATTGATGAGCTGGGAGTTTACCTCGTTCCTCGGATTTACTCCCCTCGAGACCCTGGATTGAACTTCTTTCTCGTCTCCATCCCTTCTCTCTTGAGGTTCAACTGTGTTTGGTGGAGGAGGAGGTTGAGGATCCGCTCGCGGTGGCGTTTCCTTTCTTGGCGTTGGGGGCAGTGCTGGTTGTTGTGCTCATAGGGCATTCTGGGCAGTTTCGAGGGGATGTACTTACAATCCTCCCAGAGGTGGTGCTCCCGCAGCTTCGGCTCCCATCGGGAAGTAGGTAATGGTGAAGTGCTTCCAAGCATTCTGAATGGCTTGGGCCTCACATTGGGCGTATACAGCAATGAGCTGCTGGCGCATCATCTGGGGCATTTCTACCCATTGGATCTCGCATGGCAGGGTCATTGAAAGATGCAGGTTGCCAACGTATAAGGTTGGACGGTCGGCAGCATGCTCGGCATTATTCCTGGCATTGCTCCTTGAATGTACCCTAGCATCATTCCAGGTACAGAAGCGTGAAACCTTGGGAAGGCATCACTGTGGAGGTATGCACTCCCATACTCGCGACTCCAGTAGCATTGGTGGTGATAGCTGGGCTCGTGGGAGCAGGTGGAGGTGCAATAACAGGGAAAACCCTTGGAGCTATTGTGTTGGTTTGATTCCCCAGATCCACCGTTAAGGTTACGCCTCCAGCCACAGTGTTGGCGGCTAAGGTGGTGGCCCCACCTTCAGGACTCTCCTCGTTGAGGGAGAGGGAGAGTTTCTCGATTATCCGCGGTTCCAGATCTTATGGTAACCATGTCGGAAGTTTGCATCACACGCAATCAAAAGGGAAAATGAACTGAACTGGAAAATGTGAGTTGAGAGAGGAGGGTGTTACTGTTCAACTATCTTGCCAAAAAGAAGGCAAAAAATAGTGGTTTTCCACAGACGACACCTAAAATGATGGTGTTGGATTCAGTTTAGGAAAGACCAAACACCAAACATCATATATTTGTGTAAAGGGAAAACCATCATAGGCGTGATTGAGCCTCAGGAACTGGGTTCCCACAGAGCATGGATTCTACTAGTTAGGGTAACACCCGAAGAGATAAAGAATGTTAAGCTGTTAGAGCTTGAAAATGGGCAGCAGTGGGGGGTTTTCCAGTTAAGTGAATAGTGTTTCTTGTGGATAAAGAAAGCTTGAGGAATGTGTGAGTGAATTCCTCTATTTATAGGTTGAGGATGAGGTGTATTTGGTAATATTACCCCTGTGGTCCTGAAAGTGTGTTGCCTTAGACACGTGGCGATATGTAAGGGCTTGAAAGTGATGTGCATGCGTAATTCTCACCTTTTAGGCAGTTAGGTACAACTGCTGTGTTAGCGGCGGTTAAGGGATTATTCCCTCGAACGGCAGAGTGCGTGAGGGTAAGCCCCCGAGGGTAAAGACGCTCGGGATATAGCTCTTCTATCCCCAGGAGGAGCATTGACCCAGCGAGAGTACGGAGCTCGAGGGATGGCTCCTCTGAGGGGAATTCTCCTGTGAATAGTAGTTCTCTTGGAGAGGGTCAATGAGGGTTAGGACCCCGTGCATTGAGTTGATCCGAGAGTGAGCCGTGATCGGAAGGGAGATATGAAGGGGCCTGGGCTCCCTTCGCCAGCCCCGTTACTTTGAATGTTCTCCACTCCTCATGGATGCCGCTCAGGATCACGACATGTGGACGATAGAGATACGAGCGTATTTTGGGTCCATCAATGTCGATCAAATTCTTTTGAAATATTTTGCTGGAATTCGCAATTGTATGTATTGCTAGATCATTACCTCTCAATACAAACTTATTTATCACAACTCCCCATAAGACCAAATTAATTACACAAAAAGTCAACTTCTTCGCTGATCGATTAACCCTGTTGTTGGAATTTGACGTTGTGGATGGATTTATTCTTGGAGGGATACCAAATTCCTTGGTAGGAATCCATAGAATAAAGTCCATCAACCAACAATAAATAAATTGAAAGTAATAAAGATTGAAACTTTGTGGTATGTTATATACCACACGATATACTATGATATTTATACTTTGTTCGCAATTAAAGGGTTGTATATTAAGTAATACACTAAGTGTTGCAGATTGGTGAGTACAAATATGAGATTTATTGCTGGATAGTTTTTTGGGTTTGAAATAAGGCTGGTACCAGAGAGTTACAAATAGGAATTGTGTGAGGTTAACACAATGAATCTATACTGGGTTTTTTTTTATAATGAATCTGGACTAGTATCTGGATAAAATGTACCAGACGTTTTGTAACTTACTTCAGCATTATGACCATCATAATTGTAAAGTTTATGGCATGCTATAAACAAGAAAATTAATGGTCTTTTGTGTCATGGTTTCTCCCCTATAAATACTAAGTTCCAGACCTTAGAAAATGAGAGAGAAATAGAAAGACAAGTACACAAAATATGGTGAATTAGGAAGAGTTATAAGTCTAGTTAGATTTCTGATTTGGTACTGAAAAATACACTCTGGTACGAAACACACACGTACTGGTACCTGTGATTTCAGTCAAGAAAACATACTTCCACACACATAACACGTTTTTTGAAGCACCAACCAGACAATACACTCTTTCATAAGAGCCCTGGTTAGTAGCCGAAATGAGATTCTCCTGAGATCGTGCATATCTGTGATTCAGAATCTCTGGACTGTTTTATCCTGGAAGGAGCTTCGCGACAACCCAACGCACCGGTAGTGGGGCGAATAATTCTTTAAAGACAGACGGTATTTGCCACGATTCAATCATAACAAAATAATAAGTCTCTCGGTTTACCTCTATAGGATTGTCCTAATTTTCGTATTCATATGAATCCATTTCTGGGTACATGAATGGTACTTATCTTTATATGATTCAGTATATTGTTATTCTAATACTTATGTTGTTTTGATTTGTTAGAGGCTGGTCTTATCTTCAAGTGAGTCTATGTAATGTTGGTATTGATGTCATGATGAATATAGAGTACCTATTGGCTGTTGGAACTTATGTGATGATAGAAATATTGGATCACATGTTGTTGGTATTAGTATCTAAAGTGGTATGTTTCAATATGTTTCTGGTACTTACGTCTGGAATCACATATCTAGTTGTACACAATATGTATAATATAAAATCTAATTATCTATTATATTTGATGATCTAGTACTAACACAAAGCTGATTTTCCAACAATCTTAAAGAAGTATTCTTGTCTTTTACTTGCTTTATATATATCATGTCAACTTGAGTTTGTGATTCCTCTAGTACGGTAATAAGATCCAAAGTAGTCTTGATTGATTTGCCTGGAAGGTCTATAGGTCATGTTTTCAACAACGAATGTAAATATGGATGACCATAAAATGGTTCTTGTCGTTGATCCAAAGGAAAAGTTTGTACCAATTGAATCTAGTCCAAAAACCAGTGAAATTCATGTGGTACCAGACAGGTACAAGTCAAATAAAATTTGTTTTGACTATTGAACATAAATACCAGGAGGTGTATTTTGTTAACTCAAACTCTAAATCTATGAATAATGGTGAGACCAAAGTTCAAAAGAAATATAGGAAAGAGACTATGTGGGAGATGTGGTTTGATTGGTTTTGTGCTATGGAGTCTCACTCCAAAGAAAGCAAATTCAAGATCTGAATCCACTGGAACTTTCGCTGTTGTCAATATGGTTTTTAGTGAAGCTATGGAAGCTGGAACTCATGATACTAGTAACGAGTCTGTATATCTAAAACTTGATATTTTAACCATGTATGAACCATTCAGTTGACTTATAGACACTGGAACAAATGTGCATGTTTGTGTTGATAAACATTTGATTGTGCTCTATTAACCAATTGATGAACATGAGAAATTCTAGTGTTTGCTTAAGTGGATGCGTAGACTTGAAGTTCCCTTCGAATTGTATACTGTCACGGGTATGAATGCACCACATCCCAACAATTCAAAGGAACATCTCTATTGGTTCAATGGTCATTGAAGATGGTTGTAAATTTTCTTTTAAACTGAATAAAGTCACAATTTCACGTTATGAAACTTTGTGAACAAGTGTTACTGTGTTGTGGTTTGTTTAAGAGTTTAGTATACAAATTCAAATATTTGCTATGAAGTTGAGGTTGTGACTTCATTGGTATTAGTGTTGAAAGTTCAGTAAATGGAAAAAGGACTTGGATGATTTAAATTGTATTTCTATAAAAAAAAACTATGCATTTAAATCTGATTCCAAAGAACTTGTGATTATAACACTTTGGTTATAATTCTCACATTTAGTTCAATTCCTGATAAAATTGGAAAAGATGACAAATGTGGGGGTCTCTAACACTTAGTTTCTTTTTGGATCATGTAGGTTGGATGAATAATGCGAGGGTTAGGCCCTACGTCTAGTTCCAATTTCGGTCATTTGAAAAAAATGAGAAATGTGGGGGTTTATCCAATAATACTAGTTCAACTTATGTTAATGAAATTGGGACCTAAACGGAGTCAATATATAAGGGTTGTCAATAAGTTAGATGACATTGCATTTACAAAAATCAAGGACGACTCTAGTACTTTCCAAGAAACTATGCCTTCTAGAAAAGTAAAATATATTGAAAACTCCACGGTGTATTACGATTGGATGTAAATAAATAAAATTGGCATTCCTGTGACTCAATTGAGATACTCTCAATAGCTGGAAGCCTGTAATGTTATGCTTATGGTACGAGGCTGACATATCGTTTGAAATCTCTAGGTTAGCACAATGTACCAATTGCCCAAATTATGCACATTGAGTGGTTTTGGAATGAGTGATGAAGTACCAGAAAGGTACTAGTTCACTTGGGTTGCATTGTGAAAAATTCCCTGAAGCGCGCTTGAGGAATTTAGTGATGTAATCCAGACTATCAAAAACACTGGTACTTATGGGTGTACAAGATATGTGTGTACCCTGAATGGAGGCTTTGTCCCCTAAAAGTCATGTAGATATCCTGTTATAACTCTTGCTACTTTTGAAATTGAGTTATGTGCAATGATTACAACTGGAACTAAGGTTGGATGGAACAAGAGTTAATTGTTACCAAGCCGGTACCAGCCATTGTTGTGCGTGGTGATAGTTAATCCTCTATTACAAAGGTTAAAAGTACCTATACGATCATAAGACAAAAGAATACGTATTTGGAAGGATAAATATCCATTGATTCAGTTGGAACCAAACGAAAATACCTTTGTTCTTTAAATTAAGGACTTGAATTATCATTTGGTTCGAAAATCCAGGCTGAGAATTAGACTGTAACCCATGTCCTAATACATCTTCAATGGGAACCCAACCTACCAAGTGGAGATCTCATGCGAAGGTTCAATGTGGTATAAACAAGCCGTCGGATGTATTGATTGCATCTAATTTACGATACTGGTACTTAGTACATGTGTCTATCCTCTGGAACTTACCTGGTAGGTGTTGAAGCTGCAAATAAAGTAATACTCTGAATGGGGTCAAAATCTGATCTATGATAAGATGTTAGCAGTGCATCTTTGGAGAACCTAACTAATTGAATATTATCATGTGGCCACGATTAGAGGAAATGGGGTTATTCCTTGAAAGTATTCATGAACAGGATGTGACACACGGTCGTAACGTGTCAACCCAACAGGTTGCTAAAGCTCTTTGTAATATGTTGTTACTGATGGCTCTATCACATCCAAGGTGCCAAATTCAAGGTGAAACATTCCATTTGTCTCCTGTGGCAGAAAAGTCGGATAACTAAGGTAGCGGTTAAAACCGGAAGGTACCGATCTACTGAAAGCATATTGTTGTAATGCTGATGGCCTTTATACTATGGATTTGTGGGGGATTGTTGGAATTTGAGGTTGTGGATGAATTTATTCTTGGAGGGATACCAAATTCCTTGGTAGGAATCCATAGAATAAAGTCCATCAATCAACAATAAATAAATTGAAAGTAATAAAGATTGGAGCTTTGTGGTATGTTATATACCACATGATATACTATGATATTTGTACTTTGTTTGCAATTAAAGGGTTGTAAATTAAGTTATACACTAAGTGTTGCAGATTGGTGAGTACAAATATGAGATTTATTGCTGGATACTTATTTGGGTATAAGGCTGGTACCAGGCAGTTACAAATAGGAATTGTGTGACATTAACACAATGAATCTGGACTGGTGTCTGGATAAAAACATACCAGACGTTTTGTAACTTATTTTAGCATTATGACCATCATAATTGTAAGGTTTATGGCCTGCCATAAACAAGGAAATTAATGGTCTTTTGTGTCATGGTTTCTCCCCTATAAATACTAAGTTCCAGACCTCACAAAATGAGAGAGAAATAGAGAGACAAGTATATAAAATGTAATGAATTAGGAAGAGTTAGAAGTCTAGTTAGATTTCTGGTTTGGAACTGAAAAATATACTCTAGTACAATACACACACGCACTGGTACCTGTGATTTCAGTCAAAAAAGCATACTTCCACGTACATAACATGTTTTTGGAAGTACCAAACAGATACCACACTCTCTCATAAGAGCCTTGGTTAGTAGTCGAAGCGAGATTCTCCTGAGATTGTGCGTATCTGTGATTCGAAAATCTCTGGACTGTCTTATCCTGGAAGGATCTTCGCGACAACCCAACGCACCGGTAGTGGGGTGAATACTTCTTTAAGGAAAGTTGGCATTTGCCACAATTCAGTCATAACCAAACGATAAGTCTCTCAGTTTACTTCAATAGTATTGTTCTAATTTTCGTATTGATATGAATCCGTTTCTGGTACATGACTGGTACTTATCTTTATATGATTCTGCATATTGTTATTCTGGTACTTATACTGTTTTGATCTGCTAGAGGTTGGAACTTATCTTCAAGTGAGTCTATGTAATGTTGGTACTGATATCATGATGAATATGGAGGACGTATTGGCTGCTAGAACTTATGTGATGATAGAAATATTGGATCTCATGTTGTTGGTATTAGTATTTAAAGAGGTATGTTTCAACATGTTTCTGGTACTTACGTCTGGAATTACATATCTAGTTGTATACAATATATATAATGCAAAATATGATTATCTATTATATTTGATGATCTAGTACTAACACAAAGTTGATTTTCCAACACCTGTCGAGTTGATTCAACCACTACCGTTATCATTTTGTTTTCGCCTTCAACATCAATTATTATACCAATATCGTGCAGGAAATTTTCAAAATTGATACGGTAGCTT
>JBBMKE010390550.1:0-12827 GCA_037834125.1 Lippia alba | reverse complement strand
AAAGCACCCAATAATTTTACATCCACAAAAACTATAATATAAAAACGACTTTCGAGCTCGTATTCCATATTCTAACAACCTATAATAAATGAAACAATATCATATAGCAACACAATTACTATACACTAAAATAATATTCTAAAAATAAACATGCATTATAATTTAATACTGATAATTTATTCAAAAAATAAATTAACCTTTGGCTAATTACCAATTCCTCCTCAAGCCAATAAGGAACCAGACCCATGAAGTAGAAAAATTCTTATTATTTATATTAATAAAAAAACTTATTATTTAGTATTTGAATATATAATTTTTAATTAAATATGTATAACGGTAAATAACTATAATATTAAATTTTAAAATTTGAATAAATGTGTCACATTAAAATAAATTTAAAAAGATAAAAAATTTCATGAAAATCAAAATGGGAGACGATATCTTAGGTTTATTTCAACATAACTTTGTAATTTATTCTTATTAAAAATGGAAAGAAAGCTTGCATAAAGTGATGAATAATTCGTATTAGGTAGTGTAAATGAGTAGCGAAGTACGTCCGTCGGCTTTAATTTGAGTGAGTAGCAGCTTTGGCTTTTTGCTCGGATTTTGATGTGAAATTAACATATTTAAAGTTAGAGAAAGCCAACAAAGTTACCCTGCGTTAGGACTTACGAAGGGCCACCCACTCCTCTTCCGCCGGACCGCCGCCGTCTAACGCCGCCAACCATCGGAATTTCTCATTTCTCAACCTAGTTTTCTCCAATCCCACGAGCCGCTCGGTCATGAGAATTAGGGCTCCATCCTTGTACAAGATTAATAAAATATCGAAAATCCGAAACAGACTCTATATTTCAAAAATTAGTCTAAGAAACCCTCACACATTAATAGACTTAAATTAGCATCAGGTGGTATAATTTATTGGTTCGTTGTTATGCTAGTTTAATCAAAAATTGAGTTTGATTCCTTGATAACGCAACTATAATTAATAACGGAGACCGAGTTAGAATCTTATATTGGAACAAAATTAAATATCTAACAAACTCGCATAACTAAAACTAATTATAAGGAACTTTATCTTAAAAGGTCCATTTGTGTACATATATAGTTGTCTCATTTTTTTTAGTAAAGAAAAAATACGTAGTTGTCTCATGTCTGATAATAATTATTAAAAAGTGAGGTATGAGCTCGAGTTTTAAGTTAAAAACTTTAGTATATACTAAATGAAATGGTATTTACAGCTATAACTTTTATATTTTGTTAAATAATATATGGATCCATGCCTCAACTATAAAGTGCAATAATCAGCTTTTGAATTTATAATTTTGTTACTTTTTAGTTCTAATAATCATAAAGAAAAAGAAAATAAAGAGAGAAGTATGACAGCTTTTGTGTGTATTTCAGAACCGTAACAAAAAGCCTCCTGCTGGACTCCAATGTGGAAGGCCCGCATTTAAATTTGACTGGACTCGCGGGCCCGCCAAAAGGATTGGCTAACATTATTTTCGGCCTAGGCTCACCTAACGCCTAAACTCAACCAACTTTTAGACTTCTAATTTTTATGATCTATACATACGATAATTTATATACGTACACGGTAGCTTAAATTTTTTCTAGAATTTTACATACTAGCACCTATGTTCACTCGAATAATGAAGAGGGTGTAGTCGAACGAAAAAGATTCATCCATCTTTAACCAAAATCCGTTTTTAATCTTGACTTTAGGTATAAAATAATTTCAAAGTTTTTAGTTTGTTCATCCACTTTTTAATATGCGTATAAGTCAGCATATGAACTAATTACTGTAATTGACGATAAATGCGTAGGTACAAATCGAAAAAATCTATAATCATACAAATGCCCGACATGGTAAAGTAATCTTTAGCGGAGTTTGTGCATTAGGGCTTGCAATAGTTTCCCCGGACATGAAAGACACACCTAATATACGTTCGTAAAATGAACAATCATATAATAGTTAAGTTATATATAGTGGAATCAAACTATGTAACTTATAATATGTAAATAATTTTGAATAATGAGGGACATTATAAAAGGTAGAAATTCAGGAAGTAAAATAAAATTACATTTATCGAAATTATACAAGCGAAAAATTCTCACCAATTGTTTGGTGAAAGGGAAGAAAATGGAGATGAATCAGGTGATAGTGTGATGATCCAGTTGTTTGAACTTCCAGACGGTTCTTGCTCGAACAATCTCAGCGGAATCAGCTTCCATTCTGAGTAAATGTGTGCATTCTACGAATTGATCATCGCCATTTCCAGGTTTCATGCTCGTCAACGATTCCAGCACGTTTGCCTGACGGCATTCCCGTCTGTATTCTAATGTCATGCTACACATATTATAATCCTCGAGCACATTTATCGGCATACTCTGCAAATACAACTTCTGTTAGTCGACACGTATTAGGATTCGTAGGGGTGGGTGTTGATCATCCTCAGGCTTCAAAATTACTTCAGTATAATGTATATATATGTAGTATTGATGGCAGAAGCCAGAGGTGCTCGACTGCTCGTGACCTTTGGACCTCAGTGTGTGTCTTGGTTGTGTCATTGTGTTTATCAGTATTGGTTTTGTGTGTACGTACCTCCAAAATCCATCCAATGTATTTAACGTTATTTACGTGTTGATTCGCATCTATGTCGCTCCACCGAGGCTGCATTGTAGCAAAATTTTGGAAATGTATTGTGAAAATAATGCTTATAGTTACAATTTAGTGTGAAAATTAATAGTAATGCTTACGGCAAGGCCGGTTCGTATGGTGTGAGCAGTTTGGTTAGTGAGCTTCTGAATCCTTTCCCGATCAGTATTTTCTGCAGCGATAGCTGCTCTGTTGACGTAGAAGGGCAGCAGCTCATTCCTCACTTCATCGGGAATTTTACTCAGCCTTCTTGTTTCTCTGTTCATGATCGCCCATATACTACGTGCAATGCACGTGCACTTTTATTTTTAGTTAATTCGTAAACTTAGAAAATGATTTTGTTGGTTTGAAATGAATAAAATGAGTTACCTCGTGACTCTGGTTATGATTTTCTGCGTGTTGTAGTCTCTGATTATCCAGTCCCTTCGCATCCCGTTTTTGCCTGCTGCATCGACCCAAGTGTCTATCTCAACAACATCTCCCCTGCAAAACAGTTTCAGTTTCCACATCTTTAAAATAAAACATTGAAGGTGACAGTGCTGTGATCGTTGATAAACAAAATGAACAATTGGAAACATATATACCAAGAGCTATACTTGTCGATTTGTACGTGTATCCGAGAGACGACCCATATAAGCTTCCTGATGCTCATCTCACGGGTTGCCCCGAACCCATCTCCAGCCACACCGGAATTCGCTACATGATTCAGAGCTGTCTCCTGGATCAATCCAAATGTATTTAGTTACGGATAGTAATTACACTGTCATATTTGAAGGTTTAATCTAATTACACATACATCCCCTGATGTTTTAAGAAATTATAACAAGTTCCTCTGTCATTTTCTAAAGTGTTTGGCTAATGCATTATGTTATTATAATAATGAACTATAGTTCATCGATTTAGATGTAATTTAAATTATTACATGTTAGGGTGAAAATAATTTCTCAAACCTCAGGGCAAGTTTGTGTAATTAGGTAAAAAATCTTATTAATGTCAATCTGTCGATGCATTGTCCCATTTAATCAAATACAAAACTCTATAATAGTAAGAAGAAGGTAGTTCTAATCCAAACCTGGTTCGACCAAATTGTTATTTAGACACATAAATACTCATTTAGTTTTACGTATACCAATTCTAACCAACAAATTCTAATAAAGCTTAAACCTAAAATTGTTAAACACATACCTGGAGGAGATTCATCAGGGTTTCCATGGTAGCAGTTTTATCAGGTCCAATCTCATATGACCTTATAACAAAAGATTGCCTGAAAACAAACCTATCATCATCCACAAATCTTCCTAGAAGATACTCATAATTCAGCAAATTTCCCGCATTGTCTTCCAACAATCCAGTATTGTTCATATGCTGCAAAAATGGATCAATCCCATCAAAATGTTTCCCATTTACTTCCTTCCCATTAACCGTTTCAGCACTCGTTCTACTTTTAGCCTCCATTTTCATGCATGATCTCTTCTTCTTCGTCGGCGTCGTAAAACCGTGATGTTGGTATGATATAAAACTAACATCGCCACCTTTTTCTCGCGAATTCAAACTGAGGGCTGCATTTTGTGTCAGTAGAGCCATCTTTTCAATAATTTGTTCCAAGATTTTAGTGTGTAAACAGTAAGGGAGAGCAGCTTGAGTTCTTTAATTGGATATATGATATATTATCTTTGGGATTTAGTAGGTGATAGATCTCCTTATGCTGAAAACAAGGAGATGAGTTGTGAATTATTATTATCTTGAAAGTTTCAAAGGAAAACTGAGACAAAGTACAAACTATTGCAGGCTTAATCGGAAAAGTAGAGAGAATTAGGAAAAATTCTAATCCACACTCGGGATTCGGTTAGTTTTAAGTCGAACAAAATTAATTAATATGTGATGAGTGAATTACATTTGTTGTTTGTTATTATATGTGCTTATTTTTTTAATTTTATTTTGGTTTCATCTATATGTGCTAATGTTAATTCATATTTGAATATATTCTCCATTTTGTTCTTGAAAATAATTAGTTGTGTTGGGGATAGATTAAGCAACTAAATCTTAGGACAATGATTCAAGTGGTTAATGAATTTATTGTCCATGACAACGTCCTAGTTTGAATTCCACTTAAATGTGAATGCGTTAAAAAAATAAAAAAGCTACTAAATACGAAAGGGGTTGGGCCTTGAAGATTGTACGCGGGGTGGGCCTATTGACCGTGGGTCTAAAAGGGTCCAACAAAAGCTTCTGATTTTAGGGCTGTCAATGGGTCGGATTTTAATCCGAATCCGATCTGATTATTTTGCACATTCGTCCGATAAAAAAGTTTGATGGATCATATCTGATTGTAAATATCCGTTATTTGAAATAAATGGAGCGAATATAGAATTAAAGAATTCGATCCATTAAGGATCCGAAAACGACTAATTATAATATTTTTATTATATTAATTATTTAATTAATAAAGAATCCAATTTATGTATCACTGCATTAATAATATGTCTTTAGATATTTATCTTAAAATAATAGGTAATCTTTCATTTTAAGTTAACAAATATTACATAAATACATGTAGAAATAATAACTAGCTAATTAAATAATAATTATTATATGTTTATATTAATTTTTTTGTAGATATATTTTTATTTAAAAAATCTTAAAATTTATTATTAATCGGGTCAGATCTTTTATCGGATCGGATCAGATCCGATTTTATGCGGACTCAACATTCATGCATCTGAATCCTATAGGATTCGGACTCGGATCCGATAATAGGATATCCTTATTGGATTCGGATCCGGAATGTTCAGATCCGGTCCAAATCCGACCTGTTGACAGCCCTATCTGATTTAGTTGTGGACAAATTACATATACATCCCCTAATTAGCCATACTTGCATTTGGACTCCCCTTTATTTCACAAAATCATACTTACAAGTTACATCTCTTATGATTTAATAACATATCACAGATGTCCCATTTACCATTAGAAAAGAATTTTAAAAAAAAATCATTTAGATTTTGATGCATAGTATATAAGCTATATATCTACCAGTCTACCACTGGATGCAGTGAAGTCCATACAATTCTTAATAATATCCGACGGTCTCTATTATTTAATTATGTCGATATATAGTAGTGCTATTTATCAGTTTGATAATTTATTAGTTCTACGTATAAGTTTTCTATTTAATTCCCTAACTGTGAATAAAGGTGTTTGTAATCTTTTATGAAATTATGATTGGTGAAAATATGTATCTAATACCAATTAAATCAAACCATGACATTGCAAGCCAATCCTTGAACAACCAAAATCCCACCCATTAGGCTCAAACAAATGCAATGGATAATTGATTTTTTTATATTATTATTATTTTTGCTAATAAGGGATGATTCAAGTGGTTAATGAGTTCATTTTTTAGGACAATAATTAGGGTTCAAATTTTACTTGAAGGTGTTGATCTAAGTGGTTAATTAGTTCATTCTCTATAAGAAAAATGATTCAAATTTCAATTCCATTTAAGCGCGCGTGGCGAATTGGGACTTCGAGAAGGCCTCAAGATTGCTTGGGAAAGACGTTTCCAACACATCGAGATTGAAATTCACTCGCTTATTGTGACAATTGGATTACCAAATCATCCCTTGCGGGATATTATTTTGGATTGTTGAACACTGTTGAATAAACCTTGGGACAATGTGTTCCGTCTTGTGCCGAGGGAGCAGAACTCTGTTGCTGATATGATGGCCAAATTGGGGCATAATGTGATGGATGACCTTAATATTTGGGAGGCGCCTTTTGTGGGGATGAAGCTTAGCTAGTGTTGTTTTTGCTTTGATTTTCTTTTCGCCTTGCGTGGGCTGTCTCATTAGGATCGAAAAAATAAAAAATAAACGCTCGTGGATTTTTTTTTTTAAAAATGCAATGGTATTAATTGAATAAAAAAGCTTATGGTATATTACATCTTGCTCCACTAGCTATTTTATTAATTAATTAATATTCCAACAAATTAATTAATAATGTTACCTTTATCAACACAAGGCTCGACTAAGGTTGGAAGGACAATGTATTGGAATTGGGCTCCAACACGTGGAGGTAATTTCCCCAGATGTTGTTGCCTCATTCATTAAACTCTCCAAAAATGATTATCGTGGGATTTAAAGCTAAAAGCAATTATGGCTATGTCGTTAAAGAATGTCGGTACTTTTCTTTACTTTAGTTTATATATATATATATATATATAGGTTTGCAAAGCTGACACAGCAACGAAATGAACTTCTTAAGGATAGAATCAGAATTTTAGAATTAGAAGGCAGGTCTTGTGAGACTGTTGGATGCAATTGAAGGTGATAAACTTTTTTTTTTTAAATAAAAAAAAGAGGAACTGATCATTCGGACCGTGGAGAATATAGCAAGGGTCCCCCTTCTTTATCGAAACAAAAGCACAACGATACAAAGAGTCAATCCAAGCGTCATTAAATCATCTGATACAACTTAAAATGATTTTCAGCCTATATGGAAAAAAAGATATTTATTAGTTATATATTTGTACTCTTAATTTTGTAGGCATAACTTTTATACATGTTTTTCCCAAACAACATAAAATTTAGACTGTGTTACCAAAATTTTGGGCCGGGGTTTTATATTTCCTATTTCAGTTATGTACTTTATCTATTATTTTATCCATTCATATATGTCAAATGTCAAGTATATCAATGGACAATACTCTGAATTAGAAGAGATATTTTTTAATTATCTTTTCCCATATCAAAATTAATTTTTGATCTTAATATCAAATGTCTATTCATACATGTAATGTAATTAAAGCAAGAGATAAAAACAAAATTGAAACAAGAGATCCAACTAGAGACGTCACCCGTGACGTTATCGTTATCCGCAGCACATGATTTGTCACCTTATTAAATGAAATTAGAACAAATAGATATACAACAAGTACATTTATTCTTTAACCCCATGATCATTAAACAATTCGTTGTTGCTGGAGTAGTAATATGATTAGTCCTTTCATCAACAAGAATCCTCAAACATGATTGGCCTATAGCTACCAATCCTTGCATCAAATGCACTAAGCAATTTTCAATAATAAACATGCCAGATTCGAATCAAATTAAGGCCCTCTAGTAATCACACGACTCATCATCTGCCTCACTCCATCTCTATAAATACCCCATACTTCACCAGCATTAGATATATTCAAGCAAAAACACACAAGAAATTAAATTAAGATTAATTAATCATAACCAGCTATGTCAATAATGAAGAATTATGGGTTTGTGGTTGTGATAGCTATGATGATAAGTGTGATGGTTTTGGGTCCAAAATATGTGGAGTGTGCGATAGGGATAGAGCTGAATCCATGCACACTCCCAGAGTGCATTGCTGCATGTAAGAAGGTGTTGCAGAGTAAGTTTGTTGATGCAAGCTGCGCAGCTGGTCCTAATGGAAAGTACTGCATCTGCCTAGGTTAATATATGTGGTCTTATCAACTTTTATGTATATATATACATGTATTTGTGTTTGTGTGTGTTGACTTTGAGTTTGAGGTTTGAGAGTTGTAGGGATGACAAAAGTTGTGTGTGTTGTGCAAGAAATAGGTCATAGTTGAATTCAAGAGAAGTTCTTCTAGCTATACATGCAGCTGATGTGAATCTCCTAATAATGTAATTTATAACATAAATAAAAGGTTTTCTTCCATCCGGTGTGTCATCAGTTCAAATGGTTAATAGGTTTATTTTCCAAAATAATATCTCAAACTCGAATTCCATTTGAGTGTGCGTGTATTAAAAGAAAAAGTGTTTCACGTATTAAAATATTCTTGGTTTCTAGTGGAGTTCATATGAATGCATTTGTGTGTATGTGTGTATATATATATATGTATTGGTTTAATTAAAACAGGATGTTCATTGTCGAGCACATGAATTACTATACTTGCTGAGATGTTAAGGCTGAACATACAGCACTTTCCGAAACGAATCCTTCTAGCTATTATAAACATTTGGACGAAAGAAAGGGACAAATTGAATAATGAAATCCATCAACGTCTTGTGACGCGCACCGACGATTTGGACTAAAAAATACTAGGAATATTGAGATCGACGTCAAGAAATATGTTTGGAGATTGGAATATTAAATATCGGGAAAATTGTAAATTGAAAAAATATTGATCAATTTAGTATTTTTAGTATATTTTATTTTTCATCGATAAAAATAGTGTTGTATCTTAAAATTATGTATTCTAATACATTTTTCGATCGGAAATCCAATTTTAATATTTTACCGTTGGAAGCTCGACTCAATTTTACACGTGACGAATTCTTAGTTTGCCACTTGTGATAAATTCCGACGATCAACATAAGTTTTTCTGTAAAAAGATGTACATGATATTGCTTGATTTTGAAAATATGACCATATTTTACTGTCCAAAAATTAGAAATATACCAAAGATGCTAAATTGATCAATTTGTTATATCAAATTTATAATTTTGTCGTTAAATATCTAATAATTTGTGTATTAATCCTGCATCTGATTCAGTGGATATGGTGAAAATTTGTTCTAAATATTTGAACACCGAAATGCTCAAAAGGAACAAGATGTTATTATTCAATGTAAACCTAGAAAAACGTACCAAAACAGTTTATAAACACAAAAAAACATTAAAATGTCTAAAAAACTCCCTAAAGGAAAAATAAATACATGACTTATAACACATCTATAAGATATTTAATTCTAAAGTATAAAATGACATAAATGACTGTTATAATTGAATCTCACATAACCGTGTTAATATTATTTTGAGTAAATCACATCTATTCTTGTACTTACACATATTTACATATGGATAATTCCCTTTAGTTTTAAAATAGCACCTCTCGTACTTTATAATCTGCTAACAGATCGATTACAATCATTCTATCCCTTGTGTTTGCACTACTTTTTAAAAACATCTACATTGCAAACTGATATATTTTTTCCAGACATATTAATATGAAACTGTAAACATTATTAAAAATTTTCAAATTACTATACTTATGAAATCAGCAATACTGCCTCAAAGACGAGTTAAACCAAACAATTGAAATAACTCGATTATTGAAATTAGTGTTACTTATTTCTCATATATGTAAATATAATAAGTTGGGTTTTTTTATTACACGTTTATATTTCATCTTCTGTTACTCGTG
The DNA here is from genome assembly GCA_037834125.1 of Lippia alba. Classification (NCBI taxonomy): domain Eukaryota; kingdom Viridiplantae; phylum Streptophyta; class Magnoliopsida; order Lamiales; family Verbenaceae; genus Lippia; species Lippia alba. The sequence continues at coordinate 2,989 of JBBMKE010390550.1, read as the reverse complement.
CTAAGTATATCAATAAATGGTCGAGATTAGGAGAGAGACCTTTTAATTTTTTTTATATTATAATAATTATTATTTTTTTATAATTTCAATTGTCTATTAATACACTTTGTATATACATGAATAAAATCGAAGATACTGAACCCAAAAATATGATAGCTGATCGATATATATGCCCACTATTTTCACTTACAATAATCACAACATATTTAATACAGGAACAATGCATATCAGAGCGCATTATGAGGATATCGTGCCCAGAAACACAAATCTGGGCAGTGCCTTTCCCAGATATATTGGAATTGAACCTCAACACGTGGAAAAGAATTCCCAGATGTTGTTCTCTAACTCATACAACTTCCTCAAATGACTCTATGTAGACTTTTTAAACCTATAGCATTACGGCTAATCTCGTACTATATATCTTTCATGCCTAACTTATATAATTTATATTGAATTTTTAATAGATAACTTTAGTCTGCTGCCCCTCTTAATAACTTTTCCCATGTGAAACAACACTATGCCCACGGTTGTTTAAGTGATATATATAATTTGGTCATTTTTCTCATTAAATTTTAACTTACACTTGGTGTAATGTTATCCGTAGATTCGGCACAGGATGGGGCTAAAAATTTTCAAATAACAAAAATTTGAAGAGATTGGGTAATTCTATATTCCACCCCTTTGGGGACACTACCTTAGCCATATAAATAAGGAAGGGGTTTTGGGTCAAATTGATATAACGAGGGGATGAGTATTTTATACTTGCCGTGTAGTTGAAAATTTAAAGAGAATGATCAATTAAATAACATGTATAATATACTTGTCATTTGATTAATTAGAGTTTGATTGAATCCGGTTTGGACTATAATTTTCCAAGAGATTAATTTTTGCACATTAAACGCCACTTTTTTTGGAAAGGTTAATTAGCAATGGACTAGCTAGGATTTCACACTCTCAAACACATAAGGAAAAAATGCACTAAATTGTCTAATGCGTGATGATTAAGCAAGTGACAAGTGCATGTGTTAATCATGGGATTAATTAGTTCGATCAAACTATGATTAAGAAACCTCAGACTTGATTGGTCGACATTTACCAATCTCTTTGCATCAACAACGCAACATACACTTTTGAATAATATATATGAGGGAGATACGAATCTTGGAAATGGTTAATTACAAGTAATTACATGATTCATCTTATAATCCAACCTCTATAAATACCCTACTTCACAAACCTAGATTTCTTCATCAAGAAAATATCAACACTTCATAAATTAGCCACTAACAAAAAACAGCAAAAAACCGACAGAAAAAAACCCTAGTTAGCCATGGCATTAATGAAGAATTACTGGTTTGCACTTGCGATTATCGCAACGATAATAACAGTGTTGGTTTCGGGTCCAAAACATGTGGAGTGTGCAATTGGGATAAACCTAAACCCATGCACACTCCCAGAATGCATTGCTGCATGCAAGAAGGTGTTGCAGGGCAAGTTTGCTGATGCAACCTGCGCAACTGGTCCTAATGGAAAGTATTGTATCTGCCTTGGTTAAGGCCAAAGCATGCAATAAACATGCTAATAATGCCATGATCCCTCCATTATCGTCGTCTTCGTCTTTAATTAAGCTTAAACTATGTCTGTGTGTGGGTTTTCAGCGTTGTGAAAATGTTGTAATAAATGGTACTTTGTGAATGTGTGTTGTTCTATATGTAGGACGACCTGGAGGCTGGATCGGACTTGCTCCTTTTATATAAATAAACTGTCTAGTTTTCTCTATATATATTTCTTGAATTGCTATGTTTTATTAGTTAATTTGTATATATATTTAATCTTTCAGTTCGATTACAAGAAAATTTATTTTGAACGTAACTTTGATGTGATTATACAAGGAATGTGAATAATGGAGTTTCAAATATTCATACCCTATACCAATTGTAGTTTTTTGAACCCATCCAATGAAACTTGAAATGGGTTTAAACCTATATCAAAAGATATTTATTAGTTATTTTTAATTTGAGTTCTTAATTTTGTACGCATATCTTCTATATATGTTTTTCCGGTAATGAGCTAAACTCCCTGATCATTCCTGAATCCTATGAATACTCTAAATTAAAAGAGATATTTTTTTTAATTTTTCGTCCCATATCAACTTAACTTTTTTGTCTCAATATATATCAAATGCTTGCATTGTTTATACATGGGGAAATTCTGCTGTGAGTCTGATTCGGCCAAACTGGTGTAACAAGTAAGACAAATACTTTATACTTGTTTGATTTAGGGGTGCAAACAAGCCGAGCCAATTCGCGAGTTTCGCGAGTCGAGCTCGAGCTGGCTCGTCTTGAAATTGAATTGGTTCGATCTCGATCCGAGCTCCGACGAGCCTGTGTCGATTATCGAGCCAATCTCGAGCCCCATATGTCTAGGCTCGCAAGCATATTTATTTTTTTATGAATTATATATATTTATATTATGTTTTCTTTTATATATATATTCTATATTATATATAAATATAGCTTATTTACAATATATATTTAATTTATAATATATGTATTAAAATGTTTATACAATTATATATTTTATTATATTTATACAAATTTAAATTTAAATAATATACTAAATACATATCATAAATATATTTTTTTATATTTTATATATGGTCCATTATTATATTATCTAAATATATATTTATATATCACATATTATATTACATATATCTTAAAATATTAAAATAGGAGATAGAAAACAAAATTAAAATGCGAGATCTAAGCGAGGCGTCGTGCGTGGAGTTATATATCCTTCCTTCTGATATGGTTGGAGATGAGAATATCAAGAGATAAGAATAGAAATAGGATAGATCGATATACACATTATGCATATTCTACAGATTCTGTTAGTAGTAGATTAATATCATTATTAGGTAATTATCTTTTCCTTTTAAGAGTCAAATTAGTTTAGGATATCTTTTATTTTTAATTATATATAGATG
>JBBMKE010390224.1:0-12830 GCA_037834125.1 Lippia alba | reverse complement strand
GCTTCCTATATGTATTTACGTGGCGTGTGTAGCCCCTTCACTCAGTCAAGTGGGTAGACTGACCCTCGTTTCTTCACTCTTTTTAGTTTGCAGGTTCTTGTGCTAGGCGGGGAGTTCGTCTTGTCGTGTTTTCCTTCCGAGTCTAGGTTGAGTCTTTGCATTACATTTGTATTTAATTTGTTTATTCTTGTTATTATGTAAGCATGTACTAGACTCGAATTATGTATCATGTATTGAATCGTTGTTGTTTACTTAGTGAAAAATTTTGGGCTTGTAGCCATTTATTATATGCTTGATTTGGATCCTGTTGCTTCCGCACGTATGTTTTATTATTGTTTGCGCACTCTGTTTAGGGTCTAGCCCCGCTTAGCCTAGTGTGTGAGTGTCTAGGTCTCCGTTCGCTCGGGTTTGGGCTAATGTACGGGAGTCCATCTCATATGTGAGTTTGGGCCCGGGTGTGGGGGATGTGGATGGCCCACGCTAGGGCGTCACAATACAAGATACAACAAAAGGGCCGTCTGGTACAATCAGCATCCACAGCTGGTACAAATCAGACCGGCTCCTAGATTCCCAAGCTTCCTCGCTAAAGCTACCCACCAAGAGCAAGTAGAAGTCTCTTATATGATGTAAACAAAATAGCTAGCACTGGAGAGCTTGTATCCATTGAGCTCTATTTATAAGTTCACCATATAGCCGTTGCTCTTTCACCACTTTGAATTCCCACTTGGTGAGGTTCCCAATGCCACTTTCCAACAACAATATTTTTGAGATTTGTTGACTTCAAACTCCAACAACCATTTCTCTTTAGCTGGCTTTCCAATGGTCACTTTTGATCTTTAGTTTAAGTCTGCAAAACAAGATTAGAGAGATAATAATATATGCACAATATCTTGTAATAATATTTGAAGCAAGGTATTTGTTCCGATGTGGTTCAATTGATTCCACATGTTTCCTTTTTTTGAGACTTGTAAACTTAGCTTTTTGTCAATCATTCAAAATCAATGATTTCAAAGACTAACAATACCAGCTAATCATGTCCATGGTTCAATCTCAATCTCACTCCAAGGCTGTCAATCAAGTCTCTATCAAGCCCACGCATGAGCCTTCTCTAAATGCCACTTTGACTTCCTCATCAGGTATCTGTTTAGCATTATCTTATATTGTTATCAAGCATGATTGGATTCTTGATACAGGGGCTACAGACCATATTTGTTTCTCTAAGGATTTGTTTACTGAATTGCATAACATACCTTCAATATCTGTTAGATTGTCAAATGGTAACTCTTTGACAACTGCACTAGCTAGAACAGTTAGCATTTCTAATGATTTTGTCTTAAAAATATGTTATATATTCCTGGTTTTAGCTTCATGCTTTTGGCTGTACAGATTATGGTCCATAGTCAACTTCCACAACTTGGATATTGTTTTGCCTTTCATTTTAAAGGTTGCCTCGTACAGGATTTGAAGAGCAAGACAGTGAATGGTTCAGCTAGCTAGTATCATTGATGGATTGATTGTATGTTCTGCACAATCCAAGAAATACAGATTGTTTTTCTAATAGTGTTTTGTCTATTATTAATAGGATAGATGGCAAGAGCTTATGGCACTTTAGGCTAGTGTTTTGTCTATTGTTTTGTTGTTGTTGTTGTTGTTGCTGTTGTTCAAGATATGCTCCCTCTTCTGTTTTGCAATTGATTCATAAGTTTGATCTCTCCATGGTATGAAATAAAATTGACAAAGCTTGTCTTTATTTTAGTTGCTAATTTAGTTTTCCAAGTATTTTATTATCAATACTATTATATTAGGTGAGAGACCCTTACAGCAGCGGTCTTTAGTATAAGGACTCTAAAATTATTATTTTTTAATTACTCTCTCAATGTGTTATTCTTCTATATTTATCTCTTAGCTTGCCTTTTTTTTTTCCCCTCTGAACTTACTCCCATTCCTTTTGTTATATATTTTTATTCTTTTTAGAAATCTATTAATTTCTATTTTGCATTATCCATTAAATATTTAATTGTATTAGAAATATTATAAAATAAATATTAATATAAAAGTTTTATTTTGATATATATTAAAATAAGAATTATATTATTTGCATATGCATTGAGTGTGCAAGAGTTACTAGCATATATTAAAATACTGCAATGACATTTTTAAATATATCATTTTTCTTCGCGTATTAGACAATTTTATATGGTAAAGTTAAGAAAAAGTTAGATATTAAGTTCAAATTGTGTAATTATATTTTCAATTTCTTAGGCATAATTATAAAAACATCGACTTCATATAATTATGAAACAAGTTTAAGATAAACCTTATTTCACAATTTTATTTTGGTTTATTGTAGTTTTCTAAAAAATTTATGAAAAAAGCCTAAGATAAATTTTATTTCACAATTTTATTTTGGTTTATTGTAGTTTTTAAAAAAATTTAGAGAATTTGTACAAATTATTATATTAATACTTTTATTCTATGACATATTATGCAATATAAAAATATTTTAAAAAACTTTCTACGGTACTCAAGTAGCAATTTTTTTTTAATATTTATATTTAGAACATATACAGCCCGGAGCAATTAGATGGATTTGAGCCCGTAACTTTGCCTTCAAGAAATAACTCTCCAACCACTTGGACCACCCCCGTTGGTCAGTAATCAAGTAGCATTTATTTCCTAACAATTGCATCATTGCCTACTTCAAATATTTTTAAATCAAATTATCCTGTACATCGATAAAATATGCATATATGTTACCATTGCATATTTTGATTTTGTGAACCAAATTATTTTTAATTTATAATATTAAAAAAACCAATGATTGGTTCAAGTGGTTAATGAATACATTTTCAAGGTAATGTCCCCCGTCCGAATCTCGCTTGCAAGGGCGACGCCAATTCCACTCCAAAAAAAAAAAGTTGTGTATTTATATATATTTTTATATTTTTTTGTATTTTATGTTTCAAAAATAGTTTTGTTTACCCAACATAAAAATGAAAAAAATTGCATTGACCCCATATATTTAAAACTTGTATAATTAAAAAAGATTCATGACCCAAAAAAATAAAAATAAAAGTCTAAATAACGATGTTCTAAATAATATAAACTTTGTAATTTTCTTCAATTTTAAAACACATATCTAGTGTTTCTAAACTCTAAAAATAAGGAGATAAATTATTATTTAATAATTTTGGGGTATTTAGAAAATCAATTTGTGCTTAATTTAAGGCTAGAATCTAGGACATGCTTTTAGATTTTCTTGTAGGTTATACGAGTTTCTTATAATTTACTTACAATAATATCATTATAAAAATATTAATATTCTTAAATTAACCTTTTACCTAGATTTATATGTTCATTAAAATTTTCTTTCACTATTATTTATATCTTTTTTTCCCCTCTTCTCATGATAATTTGGTAATTTCAAAAAGTCTTCGTAACAAAAAAAAAAAAAAAATCTACCATTACAACCTAAAATTTTCTGTTTTTTAAATTTTTATAAAGCTATAAATAAAGGTACTCAGAATAATTTTATGTTTGATTAATTACAAATAATCTTATAAAATTATAATAATATATAATTATTTTTAAATTAATATAATACTTAAATCATATTATAATACCCATAAATGCTTCAAAATATTACAAGATCAATTAGTAACTTTATAAAAGTTAAAAGTGACTATCCACTTTTATTTGCACTTTATTATTTTTTGTATATCATTTTCTAGTAACTTTATAAAAGTTAAAAGTGACTATCCACTTTTATTTGCACTTTATTATTTTTTGTATATCATTTTCTTTTTTCAAACACCCACTATTTTTACTATGTAATTTGAGTTTGCAAACAATTCCTACATATGTATTTCGTACAATTATAAGTTCTTGCTATGAAATAGAGTTTGACTCCCTTAGAAATATGTTACAAATGAAAAATTGTATAGGATAAAACTGTAAATGTAAATATTTTAAATAAAATATTTTTTTTTGAAAACAAATAAAATATTTATTTTATACAATATATATTTTTTATTTTTTTTGTTGCAGATAATATATATATTTTTTATCAATAGTAAAAATTTTGAGATAATTTTAAAAAATTATTTTAAGTAAAATATTTTATTTTTTAATAATATATTTTTTAATTAATCGTTATATTATTTTGAGTTTTGACCCCACTATTCAACAATTCTGGAGTCGTCATGTGGTGCCCGAGCGTGGACCACCACTTCCCCTGCACCAAGACCGAACTCATGTACGATTATAGACCGCACACAAGTCCAATCCTAGCGAACGGAAGACACGACACAAGAAAGAAAGATCCTGGCTAGGTGGACTAACCCTGTACCAACAGTTCAGAAAGATATGCAAGAAACAGGAGTAAAAGAAAATCGGGAACATAATTAACATACATGTACAAAACAGGAGGGTATACAAGACAAATATTCAAGTCTTCACAATATGTATATAGACAAAATAATAAGTGTGTGGTACAAGATGTGTGTAACCTGTCTAGACACGAAAGTACAAAACTAGAGTGCAATTTCCCGCCTAGCTACGCCACGAGAACCTGAGGGATAAAAGAGGGAGGGGCCAGTCTCTACAAGACTGAGTGAATGGCATAAATAGAATATATAAAGCGGTAAAATCATGCAAGTCATAATTCCATCCAAGGTTTTCAAGAAAAGAAAGAAACCGGGCATCAATGAATAGAATTATAATTAAATAGATTAATTTCAGGAAAAGGTGCACAATGGCCCGATGAGTGAGTCCTCCCTAACTCCATTTTGTGTACATAATCTTATTAAGTGATCATGCATAGATTAGGTTTCACTCTTTAAAGAATTCAATTCAGTGCTCAATTACTCCTCACGCCGGTTGGTGGTTCGGGTAGCTGGCCTTTACCACCCAGGACAAGATGATCAGTGGGTACATGAATCCCAAATACTGGAATCCTTCGGTTGACCAAACCTCTTGGTGAACGTCCGGGTTACTCTAAAGTTTGGCTGGGACTAAGGCAAGAGATAGCCGTCAGCCTTTGCTTCCCCGGTTCTCTCAATACCTCAGCACCTGGGCCCCAGGAAATATAGTGTATCTCGTCAAAACAGGACAGGAAGCAGGAAACATGGATATTTTCGATAACGTTTGAGTTTTGAAAATTAATAATATATATAATAGTGTTTTTGGCCAAAACTCCATGTAGTTAGGTTGTAGGGATTTTATTATTATAACCTAACAATTTCTGACCTAAACCGGTACCAAAAGAAACACAAGAACGCCTCGGACCCTAAACGTGTGGCTCAAAGCCCTCCTGAGAAACCTCTGGACAAGAAAAGACAAGACACGTGTGAGCGACAATTCAATATGTACCAAGTTGACACACGACAAGGAATAAAATGCATATGGCGTGCATATGGTATCACATTATGCCAAATATGCGCTCAAATGCTCGATGATTAAATCACATAAGCATGAAATAATTCAAAGTTAACAAATAAGAGCAAATTGGCAAAACCACGCATACGAGCAAGAGAAACTAGCAAACGAATGCAAAGAATCACTCACAAGGGTCCAAGAAAGGGGTAGAAACGGAAAACACGAAGAAAACAGACGGCATCGGAACGGTCGTTTCCATTGCTTCTATTCGCTAGAAAATAGGCCGAAACGGCCATTTCCAGTTTTAACTGGAAATGAAAACGACTGTTTTGGGCCTCACTGGAAGACAAAAAGTGCTTCCCAAACGGCCATTTCCAGGTTTAACTGGAAACCCAAACAGCCGTTTGGGTTGCCCTGGGCGCGCAAAATAGGGGAGAAATAGGAGAAAGCCATGGAAAAAGGCATAAAACACCCAAACAACCAAAACCAACCCTCCACAACCTCCAAAAACAAACTAGCAACAACACATAACCTCTAAGACACAAATAGGCAACTAAAAACAACACAAAGCATGCCTGAATGAAATCAAATTCACACATGAAACCCCCAAATTATAAAATATGCACTCATGCCTCCAAATTCCACAAATTACAACCAAGAATGCATATAATCAACCATTCTCATGCCATTAAATACCACAGAGTCCAACACATGCACAACATATGCTCAAGATCAATAATTGCATCAAATTCTCACATGTACACATCTATACATACACATAGATCACTCAAATCAACCAAGGAGTGAAAGAGCTCTTATCGAAAGTGGAATGTGGGTGTCGGGATGAGCTCGTGGTGATCTTAGATCGTCGGATTCTTTCCGGAGTTGATGGAGCTAGGTTTTTCCTCTTTTTCTTGATTTCCTTGCCCTAACTTGAATTGGAGAAGAGGAAGGTGATAATGATGAAGTGGTGGTATCGGAGAAATGGAGGTGGCGGCACCGGTGGGGCTCGGTGGTGGTGGTTTGGTGTAGATGGTGGTGGTGTTCCCTCTTGGGGAGAAGAAGAAGAAGAAGAAGAAGAAGAAGAAAGAAAGAAATGAGGGGAAAAATGATGTGTGAGTGTATATATGTATGTATATGTGTATATAATAAAATGTATAAGGTTGATAGTATATATATATGTATAATATTTAAATTTTCTTGTGTATGTATATACATATGTTATAAGAATGTATATGTATATTATATATAATGTGTGAAATGAAATAGAATGTGTATAATGTAAGGTATGAGATTTTATGAAGTATTTGATATGTTATGATATTTTGTGTGATTAGCTCGAATTAAAATACGGTTGGGGCAGAACTAAGTTCTCGAATTAAATAAAAGGGATAGGAATCGAGTTCGGTAATTTACGAGATATAAAAGGTGAGGCTCGGGAAAGGAATAATGTGTACGTGTGATTAAATTAAAACGAGCAAACGTTAAATACGTGCACGCAAAATACAATTAAATCACGTACATAAATAATTAAACACTTAATTCACGTAAATCACATAACACTCGGTCTAACCTCACTCGTGACGTCATACCTGGTTAGACTTGAAAATACGGGGCGTCACAACCTCTCCCCCTTAAAAAGGATCTGTCCTCAAATCCCATGCCTCGAGTTCTGGACACTTAGCGCAACCCTCTATGTTCATCCCATGCGGGGTTCGCGATATCCCCACAGGAATTAGTTCAGAAAGGTCTTCAAACAACTGGGGTCTTGACTTCGTCGTAGAGAAAGCTCGTTCTCGAACTCAATCCGGTGTTAAGCGAGCAACTCGATTGAACTCGTACAACAAGAGGGTCCAAAGGATTCAACTCTCATCGCTTGAGTCCATCACGATCTAACTCTTAGGGCTTAGTTTAAAACGAGCATAGTGTCTTGACAACCACTAACTCACAACCATGAACCTAACCGAACTCTTCAATGCTCCAAATCTGGGTTCGATGATGGAAGAATCGAACCATTCTCGATCTAGTACTCCAGCATCGTTAAGAACTTAGTTCCATGAAGATCCACAACCTCAGCTCACCGAAAAGCCTAACACTCGCGAACTAAGCATGCCTCCAGCGACAAGCTAACCAACAACATGCAAAAACTCACGCACACGACATGCGCAACGAGATAGTTTTCATGCACATGCATTCACTAACGAAAGGTATAACAATGGTAAAATGGATGTATGAATATGCAATTAATGTTTTAAGTGTACCGTGCACCGAAGAAATGAAATTGATGATGATGTCATTGTTGGGCGAATATATTATCCATACTTAGTTGATCCTCAACTTTCTTCTTGTTCCCATAGCCCGTATTCGGTCTTTACTACATCCGTCCTCCTAGTACCACATTCTAGATTACCATCTTCTTCCCTTGGAAGGTCGAGCACACACCGGACAAAAAGGAAGACCGATGACTTGATTTATTACACCTATCGACTCTCGCGTTTATCTTCTTACACCTACCCAATCTTTACTTGACTTAATCTTGATCACATTAACTCGTCCTTCTTAGCGAGTTACGCTTGATGCACTCTTAAGCTCGGTTAACCCCCAAGTGGCTTGGTTTATGATCCCAAATCTAAATATGCCTTCGGTTCCTCATGGCAAAATGATCGACGAACAAAAAATCCCATCTTGTTCACGTTGTCTCTCACCTTGTAGGTTACACTCTAATGTCTGGTTGAATCAACTTTCGCTTTCCCATCACAAAATATGATAATTGGATCGGCATTATGATCTCTTATCTTATCCTCATCATCCTTGGTACCTAAATGGTGCCACTCCAAAGCTTCAATTTTTAATTCTTGGAGGGTTGAAGTTTTATTCGTTCAAAGAAAATTGGTGACTTGCATTCATATGCACCGATTGTCCCTCGATCTCACCCTTTACCATAGGAAATCTTTATTTCTTCTCTACGTACTCTTGGGATCTATTATTTCGATTTTGGAGTTCATTAGCATGAAAATTTTCCATTACTCTTGTAGTGTTCCGCGACTTGTTACATCTTATGTTACCATTATTCAAATCTTGAAGTGGCTTCCTCGACACGATCGAGACCTTAAAAAAATTCTTAGTTTTGCTCTTCCCCTTAAGATTTCTCCTCCTTTATTTGTCGAACTTGATCCCTTCATTTATTTGATCAAAATTCTTTGACTCTTCAGAGTTAGTTCCCTCAAAGGCTTGATCCGAATTGTGTAGTGGGTTTGGTACTTTTGTTTACCCTCACTTTGAAGTATTTGGTTAGAATATCCACCATACTCTTTCTTCCTCGGTTCCCAATCTTCAATTCTCAATCCTTAAAACTCTCATTGTGCCTTCATCATCCCGGCTTGAAGTAGCTTCTTAGCATGACCGAAACTCAAGGTTGAATTTCTTGGTCATGCTCTCCCCCTTAAAAATTTTCCTTTTGTTCGTTGAATTCCAATTTTCAACTCCACGACAAAAATTCCCAACTTTTCCAAATCACTTCTCTTGAAATGTTTAACCGAACTATGTTGTGATTCGAAAATCTTGACTCCCAAGCATTCTTCTTACATTTTTCTTGTTCCCAACAACCCCCAAATTCCTTCTCGACATCCATACCACTTGATTAAGTTAACTTGTGGCTTTGAGGTGAAAAGAATTCCCTATAAATAAACACTAAACTATGTATGTTGGGTGAGAATGTTCGATGCATGTCACATATTTTAGCAATGAAGGTATGTGACTAATTTAAACAATTAATTTAAACCAACACATATGGAAAGAAGATAAATAAATTAACGTAATGTATGATGCACGTGTGATGAATGCAATTACCGTTCACTGTAGAGGAAAACTTGGGTTTGATAATTTGATCCTTTGTTCTTGAACTCATTGATCATCTAGAACTTTCCACGGTCTTCTATTCTCTCTTGACTTTTCCTTATCCCGACACTTTTTTCATTATTTTCTTCACCTTTCTATAAGGTTCCTTCTTCCAATTACCCAATTCTTGGTTACCATCTTCTTTCACGTCCTTTCCTTTAGTTCTCAATAAGTGTTCGGCTTGATCCTCTTAATTTATCTCCTCGGTGGTCGGCACTTAATGAACTCAAATTCTCGAAGCATCCTTCTAATACATAAGCCACGTTCATCTTCCTTGATATGCTTTGGGCTCATCGTGGAGAAATGATTGACGAGATGAAACTCCGCCTTGCTCATTGTTATTTCCTTTTGTCGACTTAACTCCGAAAATCTTCCACTTTCTTATCCCGAACCAAATTCTTGATCACAACTACACCCAAAATATCTTGACTTTACCTCTTCCACTTCCTCAATTTGATCCCTCCTAGATTTTCATCTTGTTGATTAGTCGGAGCCTCGAACATAGGGTATCGATACTCTCAAATTTCATCCACTTCCAAGGTCGAATGCTCCCATTTCCATTCCGATTCAAATTGTGGAATTTAATTGATTGGTCGGACACATTAAACTCGAACTTTACCATCAATCGATCTTCTATTCCGGTTCTACCTTCCATTCCTAGCAAAGAGATTTTCTCCTTGGGTATTACACTTTAAGTTGACAAGACACGGCCTCCCGCTTGAGTAAAGAAAAAACTACCCCTAAAGCCCTACTATTACGAAATATAGGCTTGACACCAAAATTATTGATCTTCAAATATTTACCCAGATCACACATCTTGTGATTCCCCATCTCGATTTCTTTGCCATTGGAACCATAGTCCCTAAACTCTCACATAATATCCCCGGGCATCTATACTTGAATAAAGTGTACAAGTGTGATAGTAATTGTCATAGAAATTGGTCGTGGTTTGAGTTCTTCTTCGCAATCCTATAAATTACAACTCAATTCAAGAATAAATGCATGTGATTAGTGCATGCTTATGACACATTATTACATCAAGCCACAAAATTTATGCAAAATGCAACACTCAATCATAGAATTAGCAAATAAATGCAAGAGCACGTTGACAAGTTGTCCTAAGTTGTACGACCTAGACAGGCTCGACACTAGAACTCTGGTTTTGCAACCCAAAGCTCTGATACCATCTTAAGATATGACACCCGAGCGTGGGCCACCACATCCCCCCACCAGGACCAGACTCATATACGATTATAGACCACACACAAGTCCAATCATAGCGAACGGTGACACGACACAAACCCTGGCTAGGTGGGACTAACCCTGTACCAATAATTCAGGAATATACGCAGAAACAGGAATAAAATAAAGCCGGTAAAGAATTTACAGGAATTACATCAGAGTTAATACATAAGCATGTATCCAAGTATTCACAATATGTACAAAACCAAAATAATAAAAGTGTGTGGTACAAGATGTGTGTAACCTAGCTAGACGCAAAATACAAAAGCTAAATGCAAATCCCACTTAGCTACGCCAAGAGAAACCTAAGGGACAAAAGAGGGAGGGGTCAGTCTCTACAAGACTGAGTGAATGGCATAAATAGAATATATAAAGCGATAAAATCATGCAAGTCATAATTCCATCCAAGGTTTTCAAGAAAAGAAAGAAACCAGGCATCAATGAATGGAATTACAACTAAATAGATTAATTTCAGGAAACGTGCACAATGGCTCGGCGAGTGAGCCCTCCCTAACTCTGTTTTGTGTACATAATCTTATTAGGTGATCATGCATAGATTAGGTTTCACTTATTAAAGAATTCAATTCAGTGCTCAGTTACTCCTTACGCCGGTTGGTGGTTCGGGTAGCTGGCCCTTACCACCTACGACAGGACGGCCAGTAGGTACATGAATCCCAAAGTCCGGAATCCGTCGGTTCACCAAACCTCCTGGTGAACGTCCGGGTTGCTCCAAGTTTGGTTGGGACTAAGATAAGAGATAGCCGTCGGCCCTTGCCTCCCCGGTTTTCTCAATACCTCAGCCCCTGGGCCCCAGGAAATATGTGAATCTCGCCAAAACAGGTCAGTAAACAGGATACATGAATAATTTCAGAAAACGTTTTAGTTTGGAAAACTAAATAATATATATAATAGTGTTTTGGCCAAAACTCCATATAGTTAGGTTGTAGGGATTTATATTATTAATCCTAACAATTCCTCACCTGAACCGGTACCAAAAGAATAACAAGAACGCCTCGGACCCTAAAGATGTGGCTGAAGGACCTCCGGAGAAACCTCTGGACAAGAAAAGACAAGACACGTGTGAGCCACGACTCAATATGTACCAAGTTTGACGCATAGAAATGAATAAAATGCATATGGCGTGCATAAGGTATCAGAGTATGCCAAATAGATGCTCAAATGCACAAGAATTAAATCACATAAGCATGAAATAATTCAAAGTTAATAAATAAGAGCAATTTGGCAAAACCACGCATACGAGCAAGAGAAACAAGCAAACGAACGCAAAGAATCACTCACAAGGGTCCAAGGAAGGAGTAGAAGCGTAAAACACGAAGAAAGCACGCGAAATGAGAAAGATAAAAAAAGTAACAAACGGCATCGGAACGACCGTTTCCAGTTTTAATTGGAAACAAAAACGGCCGTTTTCATTGCTTCTGTTCGCCAGAAAACAGGCCAAAATGGGAAACAACCCAAAACACCAAGACAACCAAACCAAGACTAAAAAATACTCCAAAAACAATCAAGCAACAAGTAGTAAGCTCAAACACACAACTAGGCAACAAATAACAACTTAAAGGTTGCTTGAATGGAGTCAAATTCACATATAAAACCCTCAAATTAACATTTATGCACACATGCTTCCAAGTTCCACAAACCTCAACCAAGAATGCATATAATCACCCATTCTCAAGCCAACAATAACCACAAAACTCAACAAATGCACAACATAAGCTCAAGACCAAGTATAAGCATCAAAGTCTCAAATATACAAATCTATACATACACATGGATCACTCAATTCAACCAAGGAATGAAAGAGCTCTTACCGGAAGTGGAATGTGGGTGTCGGGATGAGTTCTTGGTGGTCTTGGACCGTCGGATTCTTGCCGGAGTTGATGGAGCTAGGTTTTCCCCCTTTTTCTTGATTTCCTTGCCCTAACTTGCATTGAAGAAGAGGAAGAGAGGAAGGCGATGATGATGAAGTGATGGTGCCGGAGAAGTGGAGGTGGCGGCACCGGTGGGGCTTGGTGGTGGTGGCTTGGTGTTGAAGGTGGTGGTGGTGTTCTCTCTTGGAGAGAAGAAGAAGCGAAAAAGAAGTAGTAAGAAGAAAATGAGGGAAATTGGAGGTGTAAGTGTATATATATGTATATATGGTATATTGTATATAATATATTGCATATAATTGCATAAGTATAAGGTGTATGTGTATGTATGTATAATATTGAGTTCTCTTGAGTGTGTATATACATAAGTTATAAGAATGTATATGTATATTATATATAATGTGTGATATGAAATAAAATGTGTATAAT
>JBBMKE010390114.1:0-12830 GCA_037834125.1 Lippia alba | reverse complement strand
AATCTCACTTTTGGTCCCAAATATTACAAAAAGTCTCAGCGTTAGTCCCACGTTAACTATTCCGTCCATTGACTAACTGTTGACCACAAACGCCGTTTACTACACGTTAGGGCTGGGTTAAAACACGAATTTGGGGGCAAAATTCCCATTATTCAGATTAGGGCAAGAAAACCCAATTTTTAACCCTAAAATTTTCTTCATCTCCTTCCTCCCATTTTGTTCTCTTCTTTTTGTAATCATTGGAACGTGAGCATTGGAACGCGTAGGAGAAGGTTACAGACATGGCGCTGCGGGATTCGAGTAAAAACAAGGACCCTCCCCCCTATTACCGTAAGTATTCCGATGCTTTTGTCTTGTTTGGTAAAATATGGAGAATATTCTCTTGGTTGGACCCAATTTGAGTATTTTGATGTTGTTGCTCTGTTTTTGTCGTTCCACCATGGCTAATTTCGTAATGTTGATTTGTCCTTGGTGGTCCACCATGTCTGTTATTTGTCTAGTGCTGCTTTGTTGTTTGTGGTCCACCTTGTCCGCTTTGTACAATGAATGTGTGAATGTGTGGTCCGTGGGAATTTTTTATGTCCTGAAATTTAGTATATTAACTTATTCAGATATTTTGTGTTTTGAGTCCCTAATTTTGCTACACCGGTAGCTACTTTAGCTTGTCTAACACTATTTAGGATGTATCGATCAAAGGACATTGCTTGTTTCTCCATCTTTAACATATGTGACTGATGATTCTATATATGCTGGCAAAATGATTCATTCACCTGTTTATGACAACCTCGTACGCGACAACAAAGATATATATATATACGATGGACTTTAATTTGATGCCCGTGAAGGTTTTTTTTGGTAATTTTATCCAAACCTCAGCTTGGATTTCCGTAATTTCCCAATTTTTTTTAATAGATGTAGTAAACTTCAGGGCATTCGCAATAATCTGAAACTCATAACAGTTCAAATATAACTAAAGTTTGAAATATTGAATCTTCTATTGAAGGTAAACACACAGACACACACATATTTCCAATTGATAATTCAACAGAAATAATTCATAATTATTGGAACATCATACAAATCAGTTGCAACAGACTCAAGAACGACTACAGAACAACTTCATAGCTCCATTCAGCAATAGAGCCAGAAAGTTTTTATTTAGCAAATGAAACCGTAATTATATAAAAATACAATAATATGATAATGGACACCATTGTTTCACCGAAGGCAGATGTTACGACAATTTCTTACGGATGCCCGTTTATGAACCAACCGAACCTCGATTCATATTCAAGATTGGCTATCTTTTGTTTCAGAAGCTGGTTGTCACACTCCAAAGCAGCTTGTCTCGCTCTGCTGTCCTGAAGCTCCTCTCTGAGGTTGTTTTCCTGCTCCTGACTTTGCTGCAGCGATTCTACGAGCTGAGAATTGGTCATCTGCAACTCTCCCATGGATTCTATGAGCTGGGAATTGGCCCTCTGCAACTCTTCCATGGATTCTCTGAGCTGGGAATTGGCCCTATGCAACTCTCCCATGGATTCCTCAGCACGTTTTCTAGCTCGTTTCCGGTTAAACCAGTTGGACACCTGCTCCATATCCAGCCCTGTAACCCTCGACAGATAAAGCTTCCTCTCCTTCGTCAAATGTTCTGATTGTTCGAACTCCACATTCAAAATATCAGTCTGAAATCCCTGGAAATGGTTAGCCATCATTACTCAAATTCAACCAAGACCGATCATGCTTTGCGACCTTTTAGCCTGCCTCATATTTATAACCATGATCAAGCAACAACATTTAGTAGTGTATGAAACAAAGTGGAAGAAGCATAATGGCACAAGCAGATGAAGACAACCAGAGACGAAAACAGCAAGGATGCATGGTAAGATCAAAGAAAGAACAATTTCTTAACATTTTACTGTAATATGAAGATGCTGCCGACATTTATTTACTTATTTTTGACTATGATGTATTCTGTCTTTTTACAGCCATTATGTCATCATGAGTCACCAAAACACATTCTGTCGGGAAATTTCAAGCACGTAATATTATACTACAGTATATGCAGGTAATATGGGATGAATATTCGCTGTAAAAGCATATTTCAGCCGGCTGACTCTGGAAAAAGCCCTTCTCTTCCATTAATTCAGAAACTATTCACACTAGTCATTGGTGTGATTGCTCCTCATAGTTGTCATCTTTTCTCATGCGAAAGTATATGACACAAGTTCGAATTTACATATATTAATCAGTTAATTGTTTTCCAAGGATGTTCTTTCAATGTCTTCTATTGCCATTTTCCTTTTACTTTTCAGGTAAATAGCGGCATCAATGTTCTTACATTGTTCATGACATGGTAACCAATTAAAGAATAATCTTGAATGCCTCAGATTCTACCCAAACTTCCTTTTGGTTTTAGCATAAAATTGTAATTCCCTGGAAAAGGTCTCAAAAGCATTCACCATAATTTCAACTAACTAAACGTAATTTCCAGTTCAGCACCCATTGGTAACCATACAACTCCTAATCTCACTGTCGAAGAAACTTCCTAAGGATCATCATTACTTTATTTACTCTGTTCTTGTTATGTCTCCATCTACATTATGCATGCATTACTTTTCAACAGGATAGCTTAAAACTCCGTCCCAAAACAAGGAGATGCAATGCAAGTATTATAACTTGTGCTATTTGAATTTTCATGAAAAGGGTTCACTCAATAGCATGTCCTGGAACACAATACTCAATAATCCACCACAAGATCCAATCTTTTTCAAATGATTCTACAATTATATTACTTTAATCCACCAGAACAGGAAAGGAAGAGCAAAATACGTGCAATACAATTATACAAGCAAGAGTTTCCACATAATACATTCATGAAAATACAAAAAGCCAAAAAATAATGTTACCATTGAGCTGCCAATACTATCCATCAACCCTCCAATCGATCCCACATTATGAAATACTCCAAGAATCACACAGCAGGAAATGAGACTCGTACAGGACTGGATATGGAGTAAAACCCACATTCTTAAAACACCTAAAGAAACATGGTTTTTACTCCATTTCCAATCCTGGACGAATCTCTCCCCCGATTAATTTCAGCTCGAATCCTGAATGATCCTCCCATGAAGAACGCAAACACAAGCAAATACACATATATATATATATACAGATAAATTGCCGACTCCAAGACCTACGGACGCAGTCACGTACATACGGGGCAGCATGAAGCATTCAACTGAATTGGGTTTTTCTGTAATAAACAAAACATTGGGAATTTTGTCATCATCGGGCAAAATTCTAGGGATTTGACATGCAGGCTCGTACGGCAATTGGGGATTATTCTTTCTAAGCATCCACTTGTACATTTTGGGCTTCATTTTGGTGGGCCGGGTCATTAAGTGGGGGCCCACAAGAAAAAGAAAGCCCACTTGAAAAGGGTTTTTTTTTTCTATTTCTTTTGTATTTTATTATTCTTTTATCCGTCGTTTTCTGAAAAATTAAATTTTTGACAATTGGCTTAAGGCCTTTAAGTGCTTGTTATTATTATTTAATAAGTAAAGGATATATTCGGCCAACATTTGACATTTGTAATGCTCTTAACGGTCGATCCCTAGCATAATATCAAACCATCAAACTGTATCATTTAACATATCAATCAATTTCGTTTTGAATAATACTTTTGATCATCACTTTTTTATTTGTAATCAAGAAATGAGTTGGGTGAGGCTCGGAACAGCAATGATCAGTCTTCTTAAATTTAATACAAAATCATATATAGCCTACATTTTTTTATAATTATTGATGTAGTATTATCTAATTGTGTAATTTAACAGTTCGATATTATATTAGATTAATAAACAAAAATATTTGAGCATTTAAGAATGTAGATAGAAAGAGTTTTACGACTAAATTAGATTAATCAAAAATTTAATATTTGAACATTTAAGAATACAGCTACCAGCCTACGATAAACACATTACTTCATCATCATGTATCCACTTCCATATAAGACGAATCGATCAAAGGACATTGTTTACTTCTCCATCTTTCAACATATATGGCGGACGATTCTTCATATGCTGGCAAACTGATTCCCTCACTTGTTTATGACAACCTCATACACGAGAACAAAGACATGAAAGATCAGATTTCGTGTGAAGTAGGGTGTTTTTCTTTTTGAAGATTTTAGGGTGTTTTTGGTAAAGTAGGATGTTTTTTTATGGATTTTAGGGTGTTTTTTGTAATTCTTGTTCGTACTTTAGAGTGGATTTTCGTAAATTTTCAGCGATGAGAGGTTATTTTTCGGTAATTGAATTAAAATTTATGGGTCTTCGTAATAATGCTAAATTTATAACAGCCACTTCGAATAACTAAAATTTGAAATATTAAATCTTCTTTAGGAGGAAAACACACAACATATTTCCATTTTGATGATTCAAAACACATAATTCATAATCATTTGAACATCATATGACTCAGTTGCAATCGTAGCTCCATTCGGGGATGGAGCCTGAAATTTTTATTTAGAGAAAGAAACTGCATTATGTAAAAATACAATAGGCACCATTATTTCCTCAACGGCAGGTAGAACGACAATTTTTTAACGATGGAATTTAGAACCAATTAATCTTCGAATCACGTTCAAGAACGGCTATCCTGTTTTTCAGAAGCCGGTTTTCATCCTCCAAACCAGCCTGTCTCTCCCTGCTGCCCTTAAGCTCCTCTCTGAGGTTGTTTTCCTGCTCCTGGCGTTGCTGCAGCGATTCTCTCAGCTCGGAATTGATCCTCTGCAACTCTCTCTTGGATTCCTTAGCACGTTTCCTAGCTCGTTTCCGATTAAACCAGCTGGAAACCTGCTCCATATCCAGCCCTGTTTCCCTTGCCAGCTGAAGCTTCCCCTCCCTGGTCAAATGCCGTGATTGTGCAAATGCCGCTTTCAGAGTTTCAATCTGATCTCTCCGGAAACGGTTAGCCATCGTTGCTCAAGTTCAACCAAGACCAACCATGTTTCATGACCTTTTCGCCTACCTTGTATTTATAACCATGGTCAATCAACAAAATGTAGCTGTGTATGAGACAAAATAGAAGAAACCTAATGGCAGCAAGCAGATGAAGACAACCAGGTACGGAAATGGCAAGGACACATGGTGCAATCAAGGAAGAAAATTTTTTTTTTATCTTTATTTTGACTGTGATATATAATGTCTTTTTATGGCCGTTATGTACTTATGTCACCATGAGTCACCAAAACACGCTCTGCCGGAAAATTTAAAGCACGTAATATTATCCTATAGTATATTGATGTAATGTGTGCTGAATATTCGCTGTAGAAGCATCTTTCAGCCAGCCGGCTCTGGAAACAGCCCCTTCTCCTCCATTAATTCAGAAACTCCTCTCTTTAGTCATTGGTTTGATTGTTCCTCAAAGTTGCCTATTTGCCCATCCAAAAGTATATGAGACAAGTTCGAATTTACATATATTAATCAGTTAATTGTCTTCCATGGCTGTTCTTTCAATGTTTTATGTTGTCACTTTCCTCTGTAGGTTAATAGCTGCATCAACATTCTTGCATTGTTCCTTACATCATAACTAATAAAAGAATAATCTTGAATGCCGGTTTTAGCATAATATCGAAATTGCCTGGAATTTCAGCAAACTAAATGCAATTCCCAGTTTTGCCCCCCATTGAAACCATTCTACTCCTAACAGCCAAAACTCTCACTGTCGGAGAAACTTCCTAAATATTAAACTATCTGCTCTGTTCTTGGCATGTCTCCATCTAGATTAGACATGCATTAGTTTTCGACGTGATACCTTAAAACTTTGTCCCAAAACAAGAAAATCTAATGCAAGCATTATAACTTCTGTTATTTGAATTTCCACCAAAAAAGTTCACCCAATAGCAGTCAAGAAGCACATTACTCAACAATCCATCACAAGATCCAATCTTTTTCAAATAATTCTGCAATTATGCTACTTTAATCCAGCAAAACAGAAAAGAACAAGTAAAATACACACAATACAACAATGCAGGTAAGAATTTCACATAAGCCAACCTACACAATGCACAACAACATGATACATTCATGAAAATACAAAAGAACCATGAAAAATGTTACCATTAATGAGCTGCCAATACGACTCCAAGAATGAAGCAGCAGGAAATGAGACTCATTCAGGACTGGATATGGAGTAAAACCCACATTCTTAAACACCCAAAGAAACATGATTCTTACTCCATTTCCAATCCCGGATAAGTCTCTCCCCCGATTTCAGCTCCAATCCTGAATGATCCCTCCCATGAAGAAACCCAAACACATATATATACACAGAAATTGCCGACTCCAAGACGTACGGACGTAGTCACGTACCCTACGGGCAGCATGAAGCATTCAACTGAAATGGGATGTTCTGCAATAAACAAATAATTGGGGAATTTTGTCACCATCGAGCAAAATTCTAGGGATTTGATATGCAGGCTTGTACGGCAATTGGGGATTTTTCTTAAGCATCCACTTGTATATTTCGGGCTTCAATACCTCCAAATTTCAAATCCAAGAAAAATTAAAATTTTGACAATTGGCTTAAGGCCTTAAAATCTTAAATGCTTGTTAGTAACATTTAGTTGTTAATATTGTCCAATAAGTATAAATCGTTTATTTTCAATTAATCTGTCAGATAAAATTATATTTATATCTATACTCTACTATTATATATTTGAAAACGACTTTTGACTTTTTGACTTTATTGTGCATTTTGATTATGTGGAATTTTGTCGGTTTTTTTAGATTTTTAATTGAAATATAAAAAATGTGATTGGTTGATCATTATTTTATATATTATTTTATCATAAAAATAAATAGTAACTAAGAAAAATAATTATCTTCGGCAATAGTTATAATATACTTTCTATGTATGAATTTTTGTCATAATTAATGGGATTTAAATTAAGAAAGACTGAATTGATAACTTTTATATATTAAGACATTCACCCTAAAATTGGGGTGATATTTAATACTATTATTAATTAGTGCTAAAGAAATTGATAAAAGAAATTAAAATAAAATTCTTTATTTTGTAAAGTATTTAATCATGAAAATAAATATTACTAACGAGAATAATTTTTTTGACAATATTCATAATATATTTTTCATGTATGAATTTCTTTTAAAGTTATACATATTTTTATTAATATAAATAAATTTTAGTAATTGGATTATTATGGATAAGTTCATACACGTTACGCTCGATTGTAATTAATGAAATTTAAGTTAACAAAGATTGAATTGATAACTTTTTCATGTAAAAATAAAAACAAAACTTTTAGAATATTAAATTGTAATCCGATATTTTGACGAGACTCATGGAGTTTGAAATACTTGATAAGATTGAAGAAGTTTAAAGGATTTTCGAGGTTCTTGACTCAGACTCTTAAGGTACGAGTTATTTTTATTTTTTATAAATTATGGGCATGTAATAATTGGATTAATTCAAAATTTAATTATATTAATTTAATCTTATATTTTGAATTAATTATTTTAAAATAATAAATAGCAATTTGATTGCTTAATTGATGAGACCGACAAAATTTGAAATTCTTGATAAGGTTAAAGAAGTTCAATAAAAGAGTTCTAAATTTTCGGCTCAATCTCATAAGGTACGAGCTTTTCTTGTTTTTGTTTTTATTTATTTTTTATTTAATTGTATTAATTCAATCTTATGTTTTGAATTAGTTAACTTTAAAATATCAATTTGATTCTATTTTGTACACACGACATAAAAGAATGAAATCAAAAATTGGCAAAGCGGCGAATAACAAATAAAAAATTGCAAAGTTTATGTATCTTTAAGCCTTTAATGCTTGATTGTCTGGCAATGTTTGATCATTTTTAGTTATTGTAACCAAATTTTTTATGTGAAATTGTTGTAATTATGAGATTAGAAATGACACACCCTTTAATGCTTACGCTATACTTGGTCGTTTTGATTGTTAATTTAAATGTGTAATCCGATTTTGAGTTTTTTATTCTCTAAGGCATTAAAATTCAACAATTATGAGTTTTTTTGTCTATAAATAAATATTTATGTAAGTTTGATTGTAATCAAAATTCTAATTCTTAAAATTTAAATTTTTTTTAAAGTAATAAATAGTTGTTTTGCTTTAAATATAAAGGGCTAATTACAGTTACCCCCAATCTTTGGGGGGTTGTGCACTTTGCTCCCTGAACTTCAAATCGGTGCGTTTTCCCCCCTTACCTTTGCAAAATGTTCACTTAGCCCCTTTCCGCCGGAATAGTTGAAATTTTTTTGGCATGATTTCGTGTTGCAAATCCACACAAATCAGATGCCAAATTATTGATATTATACATCAAATCGAAAATCTTGATGTAAGGAACATAATGATTGTTTCAAAATCAAAATCCGACAACCAACAAAGGAGGAATTGCCGGTCAAAGATGGCGCATGACTGGCGAAGCTTTGCGGATGAATTCTGATGATTCCGATGACCAATAGAGTTGAACGGGGTGTGGGTTTTGTTTGTCATAGAGAGAGAAAAACGATGGTAGTGGTCTTGACTCTTGGGTCGCCGTGTCGGAGGAGAAATCGACAGTCAAAGATAATTTTGAACGGAATATTCCGCCGGAATAGTGTCAGAGGGGTAAAGTGTTATGTTTTGAAAAGGTGAAGGGCAAAACGCATCGATTTGAAGTTCAGGAGGCAAAATGCACAACCCCCAAAAGTTGGGGGTGACTGTAATTAGCCCAAATATAAATTATTTTACCTAAATTGTTTATATAACTCCATTAATGGCTCCTTGATTTCCTCAAATAATTTCAAACTTTTATGTAAATTAATCTTTCTTAATATTTGTTGCTTACTTCTCTTAAATCATCTTTCTTACAAGAAAATTTTAAAATTTAAATTGTATTATGTACATAAAATGTTCAATTTTTGGTTCTTTCTTCTAATTTTCTATTGAGATTCATTCATTTTTTTCATGTAAAATGGTCCATTGTTTTGTACATTAATATAGGAGATCTGATCGAAGTCAAGTGAAGATTCAAACACTCTCTCAAATCTGTAAATAAGATTGACGAAGTATGTTGAATTTTTGTTCACTTTTCACTTATAAATCCATTGTTGAGTGTTTTTCTTCAATATCTCCTGCGGGAGTCCATATTTTAATTGTTTTATATTTTTTTATATTATCTATAGTATTATATATTTGATAACGATATTTGACTTTTTAACTGTGCATTTTTTATGACGTGGAATTTTGTGATTTTTTTGAAGTTTTTAATTAGATATTGTTTTTACTAATATTTATTTTATATTTTCATTTTATTTTTAAAATTTTTTATTATGTTAAATTATAATTGTTTGAATTTGCTTGATTCGAATAATTATATATTTTTTATTAACTCTACAAATTATTAAGTTGATTATTGATATATTATTTTCATAAAAATTTAAACTTTTGGTTCGAAGATCAATTTTAATATTTTTTAACAAAGCAGTAATATAACTTTGCTTTTTCTATTTTTATTATTTTAATCTTAATTTATTTATTTAAATTTTGAGATTTAAAATTTTCGCTTTGTATTTTTCTATTAGATCTATAAAATTTATTAAGATTTCATGATTGATCTTTTGTGAAATACTTGATAATTTTTTTCATGATTTATTTTTATCATTATTTTATTATTTAAGGTTCATTTATTTACTTGAGTTTGAATTTTTTAAATAATTTATTCATCTATTTTTATTACATTTAGAGAATTTGTTAGAGTTTCAACGACTATAGTTGTGCGAGATTTTCTTTCAAAATTTTATTTTTTGAGCTTCAAACGACGACATGTCTTTTTTTATTGTGTCGTAACTATAATATATATCTACCATTATTCAAATTCATAGGATATTTTGAAAAGAAAATATTCATTTATTGGTTTAATACTAACTAAACTAAAATTTTAATATAGTTAGATGCCAATTTAATATTTATTATTTTGTAAAAATATTAATACAAAAGTCGTTATTTATATATTAGAAAAGATAATAATATTTTTAATAAATATGTGCATAGCATAGGATGAGATACTAACGGGGTCTCGGTTGAATATTTTTAATAAATATGTGCATAGCATAGGATGAGAGGCCAGAATTTTAATATATATACTATTTTAATATTTAAATTATTTTTTTATTTTTTAAATATTTTAACCTATCTATTTAGAATATGACTTTTACATGAGTTTTATTTATTTATTATTTATAATAAGAAAATACTTAACTTATAATATAATTTATAATAAAGTATATTAAAGTAATAGAATTTAGTTTTAATATTAATTCATTTATTATTTATAAAAAAATATGTATTGCATAGATTATTTTTATTCTATATTATTTAATATTCATTTAATAATTATTCAAATTATAAAAACATACAAGCTTATATCGTATACTAATACCGTGCTAATGCACGGGGCATACACTAGTTTAACTTATTCAAATTTAATGAAAATTTTTAACTGGGGAAGTTTTTACTATTTTCAAATTTCTTACTATATGAACATGACCTAGATAATGGTGCATGGAGATTTGAGTAATTAACTAATTCAAATTTAATAAAAAAAATTAGCCGGAAAAGTTTTTATTATTTTCAAATTTCTTAGATGGAGTTGACCTGGATAAGTTCTTTATTCGTAACTTTTTCAAGTGAATTTATCTTATTTTTATTATTTTTATCTTATTTAGAATTTGTTTACTTTATATCAGAAATGGAGTGCTAGGTATTTAACATCGCCATTTCTAGTATTTACTACAATAGATTTGGATCTTAATGTTATTTTTAAAGTCTTAGAACTCGTTTATCTTTCTGTATAAATTATAATGTTGCGTTTGGTCATTTTCCCCCATATAAAATTGTTTACTTCATATGGAGGAACCCGTGGGTAAGGGGCAGCCCCACCCCAATTGATGGATTACCATGGACATATATATATTCTAATCATTTTTTGGGTTGTAATATAAATCAGTGCAATTGGATAACCTCAAGTAACAAATATATTAGTTAGGGTATTTAACCGATTTTTCATAGCTGCCAATTGGATAACTAACTAAACAGTAAAGAAATTCTAATTCTAGTTAAATTTCCTTGAGCCCGTGTTTAGAGCAGCCCAATCGTACATTTCTAAATATGGAAATTTGGGTCGTAATCTTGCCCATTTATAAGTCTGTCAATCGTGATATTAATCTAGGCATTGGATTAAATTAAGGGTTAATTTACATGGATGGTATTTTAATTTACTTACTAATCAATTCTCACAAATTCGCTTCATTACTTTCTTTGGAAAATTATTCAGATTACAGACCTATTATCATCAATTTTATGACTTCTTTAATAACTTTTTTTTTCCGTTATATATGCCCATTATATTTGTTATGATTTGATCACTCCTGTATATAATAATTTTAATATTAATTTTTACCATTTACTGCTTTTCTTATCCTAGATGATCAATTCATTCCTACAGTTACTATAATTGACTTAATAATTTGTTATTATTTTATTTTAATTATTAACATCCAATTTTAAAGGCCTAGGACTTCCGTTATTCCATACCACATTTCATTTCTGTACCCTGCCTATAGTTTTTGTTATGGGCGTAAATCTATTTAACCTGTCATTAATAGTATTATATTAATACTTTTGAGTTTTTAATTAATGTTTTCTAATAGCACGGTATTTATATAAAAATTATAGTACATGAATTCTGTTATTATGTACTATTCGTAAATATTATTAACTAAAATAATCTATATTTTGGATAAAAATTTAATATAAGAAAAAAATATTTGTCTACCTAACAATGGAAATAAAAATCGTCACATGAAAAATATTTTTTTTAAATGATGAGAATTATAAATAATTATAAATCTTGATAAACATTAAAATTATCCTAAAATTTTAATGGAAAAAAATTAGATTCATCATATTACAATTTAGATTTAAAAAGTTTAAAAAGTTACAAAATAAATAATTGATAACATTTAGAAAATAAAACCAAAAAAATAAAGGTGGTTGAAAAGTGGTATCTTCTCAATTTGAGAAAATCAAATTAGTTAATATTTTTGGATCAGACTAAAATATATAGGGAAAATCTCATTTTTGATCCTATTGATTAATCCATTTTTACTTTTAGCCTCATTGATTACATGATTCTCACTTTTGATTCCGTACACTTCAAAAAATCTCAAAATATGTCCATTTAAGACCATGGGATAAATCTCATTTTTAGTCCCACAGATTAACCCATTTTTACTTTTGGTCTCATACATTTCAAAATATCTCAAAATTGGTCCCCCGTTTACCGTTAGTCAAATGACGGAATGGTTAACGGGGAACTATGTTGCATGGACACGGACACGGCGACACGGACACAACACGACACGGATTTTTTTGTGGATTTTCCACGTGAGAAGTGTCGGACACGCGTGTCTGGGACCAAAAGTGAAAACCCTGTAAACAATGGGACCAAAAATAAAAATGGGTTAATTTGTGGGACCAAAAATGATATTTTCTCAAATATATAATTAAAACTATAAAAAAATAATTTTATATCATTTAATATGATAAAAGGAATGTAAATAAAATTTGAAATAGAAAGCAAAATATAAATAATGCAACAGATCTCACAAGCCAACATAAAAATTTAAAATATAGTATGATAGCCTAATAAATTAGTATAGATATAGATTATTTGATACCATCTAAGATATTGAACCCATAAGTAAGCTTGTTGTACTCTTATGAAAAATATAAT
>JBBMKE010390005.1:0-12832 GCA_037834125.1 Lippia alba | reverse complement strand
ACGCCAAAAGTTTTCGTCGTTTTATTAACGGATAAATACATTTACCGATTGTTTTAAGGAAGAATTACATCTGACTATCCTATATGTAGGCCTAATTACAATATAGTCCATAATTTTTAGAAAATTATATTTTAGTCCCTATAATCTTGTTTGATTTGTGGTCCTTTAACAGAATTTGTAAAAGTACATTTATGCCCCTGACAGATTTATGAGTTACATTAAATATATGACCAAAATTACAAAATCATCCCTAATGTTTACAAAAATAACAAAACGATCCATACAAAATATGATATTAACAACAAATCAGGGGCATTTTGGGAATGATATAACGGAATCCTAGGGACCGCAAACGGTTCTCAAAAGCTAGGGACTCATTTGTGATTTTTGAAAATTGTAGACTAAGTTGTAATTAGACCTAAATGCGGAGTAGTCGGATGTAATTTTTCCTTATTTTAATGAATAAATTGTGGGTAATCATAATTTGTAATTAGATGATTAAGATACAGAATTTATAAATTGGTATTGTTCAACCTTTTATGCTAATGACATATAAATATACATTTTTTAATTAATAAATGTATTTCGTATTCTGTTATAACAATTATCTTATTGTGATTACGAATTTGAGGTGTATATAACATACTATATTTGTATGGTCATATGCGTATTCATATATGGTTGGGTTATATTCTGAAATGAAAAACTCAGAAAAAATACTTTGAAGCGCCCCGAGCCCCCACATAGGCTTAACGATGAATATTAATATAGAATCATACATAAGAAATACTACGGGACTAAAACTACGATTTTCTCAAACCATGACACCAAAAGTCAGAACGACATATTAATATGAGACTAAAAAAATAATTTGCTCGCAAAAATATCACTTCCGTTAATTTATTAAAGGAAGTCCCCGAAATAAGAAAATTAAAATACTACGAGACTAAAAATACGATTTTCTCAAACCATAGTACCAAAAGTCAAAAAGACATATTAGTATGAGACTAAAAAAACAATTTGCTCTACTTTTTATTAATAGTTGTTGGCTAAAATATTCATATATTATTATAATTATTATTAGTTGTCGTCTAAAATATTCTTATATTAGTATTAGATTTATGTATATACATATAAAGATGCATCACACATAAATTTTAAAAGTATATTTTTATTATTTATTATTTTTAATATTTAAATTTATTTATGATATAATTATGACGTCACTGGTTCGACCGCGATCGATCAAACGGTTGAACCAATAACCGTCGACCCGATTGATTTTTCGATTCAATTCACGGTCCGATCCTGAAAACATTATAATCAACCAAGGCTGGCCCAATTACCGATTCAATAGAAATATCAAATACCAAAGTTGTTAATACGGTTGTGTAATGCGATTTTAGCTTTTAAGCTTCAATGATTCAGATTTCAGTATAAGATGCTGGAAGAAGATGGTATCTTTCCCACTAAAATCGAAAATGGCGAAGGAGAGAAACCACTACTCCGACGACGATAACGGTGCCGCTCCCTCTAAACGTGACCGCCGCGACTCTGAATCGGAGCCCGACCCCGATTCCGACTCCGACGATGGAGAATCCAGAAAATCCCGAGGTACCAGGAAACGGAGCAAGGACAGGAAGAGTAAATCCCGAACCTCGAGTTCGAAGAGGAGGCGTTCCAGAGAAAGCGATTCCTATTCATCCTCATCTGACCACGACGAAGATTCTTCTGATTCCGATTCCGATTCGGAGTCTGGGTATTCGGATTCCGAGGAGGAGCGGAGGCGGCGGAGGAAAGAGCGGAAGAGGAGGGAGGAGAAGAAGGAGCGGCGGAGGAGAGAGAAGGAGAAGGATAAAAAGAGGAAAAGGAAAGAAGAAGAAGAGAAGAAGAGGAGAAGGAAGAAGGACAAGAAGAAAGAGAAGGATAAAGGGAAGAAAGGGGCGGTTACTGGTTCCTGGGGGAAGTATGGGATTATCAAAGAAACTGATATGTGGTATGTTTTGCTGATGCTTTCGCTATTTGCCAAATTATTTGAAAGTTCATTGATGGGTGATTTGGATTTTGGAAGTTTATCGACAAAGTTACCGCTTTTACCCTGCTTTAGTTGCAATTTGGATGAAATATTGTGTTTTAGGTTTTTAGCTCGTCTTTGCTGGAAGCATTTAGCTTTTGAAGGATATTAAAATAATTAGACGGATTTCATGTGTATAAGACTATAGATTTGATAGTATTACAATATAGATTAAATCTTCTCTAGGTTGGAATTAATATACTCTTTGATGATAATTCAAGATGTTAAGTGAAATGATAATGGGTTAGTT
The DNA here is from genome assembly GCA_037834125.1 of Lippia alba. NCBI lineage: Eukaryota > Viridiplantae > Streptophyta > Magnoliopsida > Lamiales > Verbenaceae > Lippia > Lippia alba. The sequence goes on along the minus strand of JBBMKE010390005.1, from coordinate 10,508 downwards.
GCCTTAAGTATATTCTGAAACTATGCAGTCCAATCCTTGAGAAGGGGTAATCAGGAATAACTGAATACACATAAGTTTGGAAGGATTGCCGGAAGGTATTCAAGTGGTTACAATGTATTGTCTCTATCAGGCTCGTGCCCGTCTTTACTGCAGGTAAAAGCATAGATATTTCACATCCCAAATAATCCATGTTACCTGTGTATGTTGCATTAAGAACTTTGAATGATATGCAGTTTGGAGGTAAAGATTGTAGTGATGTGGCCCGTATTAGTTGTTCTGTTGGCCAATGTTGATTTATAGTTACTGGTTAGATAATTGCTCAAAATTTTGTTACCAAGTCAGTTGAATATGTCGCATAGTCTGAAAGTGCTATATTACACTGATAATTTCCCCATTTCATGTTTACGAGGGAAAATTGGTGGATTGTGCTCTGTCTTGTGTGGTCTACAATAGTTGCATATTTCCTTCTTCATAGCTTTGTTTGTCAGAAATTTTGGCCATCCTGGCACTAGTGTTTGATTCCCCTGCTTTTGTGCAGGAATAAACGACCCGAGTTTACTGCTTGGCTGGCAGAAGTGAAAAAGGTGTTCAGCTATGCTCAATCTAATTGCTAAATTCTTTCTTAGCTATGTGGCTTTTAAATCCTTTTTTACTTGTATCCTGTATGTTTTATGTTTAAACATTGATGTGGAGTTCTTTATTTATCCATATATTCTGTTTCTTTTTCTTGCTCCAGATTGATGTTAAATATCATCCACGGTAAGTGAATTTCAATCACTTTCATGTGACTGCAAGGTTTAGCACCAACTGAACAATTTGAAATTTTTTGTTGAGCAGGTGAACCTGGAAAGTCTGCCTAATTGGGAAGAGAAACAGCTATTCAAAGAGTAATTGAATATGTTATTTTATTTCATTATTAAACACACAAAACTTGGTTTAAATTTCTTTTGAGTACTCTGTTATTTTAAGTGACAGGGGTAACACGTATTTTAAGATTCACTAATGGTTGTGCCAAATGCAGCTTCATGGAAGATCATAATACTGCTACCTTCCCATCTAAAAAGTTAGTCCCCTTTCCCATTATTTGTCCATTGCTTGGATCTTGTTTATTCATCTTTCGTTCCATTTAAACCACGAAAACATGAGTTGGTTGCTTGACTCTTCCCCTTTCTATGGTCCCAGATATTATAACCTCGATGCTTATTACCAACATCAAATGGAGAAGGAGATGAAAAAGGGATTTGCTAAAGCTGTGGAGTCAGAACGCACTGTTTTTAATGACGAAGAGCAGCGAAGGTAAATTGCTTTCTACCGTGAATTAACATTATTCAAAACCCCATCGATTCATTTACACTATGAATAACAACTCGTGTCCTTTACAGGCAAGAACTGCAGCTACAACGCGAAAGGCAAAAGGAAGCACAGGTGGAAGCATTGAAGAGGGAAATGCAGAGTGGAATGGTATTACTCCTTCATTATGCTTAAAATACAAAACCATATTATTTGTATGAGTTTCACTTCATTATGCTTGGCTTGTGTATTTTCTAGGCTCAAGCAATGAAAGAGCAAGCTCGACTCCGGGAAGAGATGAATTACCAATACAAGCTTGGTAACTTTGAGGTACGGATAAGTAATAACCCTGAAATTGCTGACTAGTACTCTTCATCTTCTAACAGGCGAAATTTCTTCAAATTTGTAGGCAGCTGCAGCCATTCAGAGAAGGTTGGATCCAGATGTGGCTATGTAAGAAATTCAGCATCAATATAATTGTTAGCTATGAGTTTATGTACTATTATCAAAGCGCTTCTTGATTCTCTAGCTAGTAGGCATTTTCGTTTTCCCTTGGGGATTTTTTTCTTCTTATCATCATAGAGAGGCTTCTCCTTTTATGTGTTTTTTCTTTTCTCCTAGTTGTGAGAGCTGTAATTTTTGTGAATCTATTGGAGTGTTTTTATATGTATTAGGCTTTAAATAAACTTGTGTAGCATAACAATTCAGCATGCAATAAGACTATTCATAAATGCTTTTAGTTTGATCAGACTCAAAAGCTCATGAATTACTATATATAGCTTTAATGTTGTTGTAGGTAAATTTGCTAGAAAAATGCACCAAACATTGAATTTAGAGAGCAGCAATTTAGATCTCAAAATCAGATTCAAGAATCTAGCCTGATAATCTCAATAAAAGTCAACCTCACATGCGACAGACCCTCGCTGAAACTGTGAAATTTCCTTGAGTGCCTGAAACTTTTTCTCTACATCAACACCACTCGAATATATTTTCATCGTCTTCAAGACTTGAGCATTCTTCAAAAGGTATCGTACCATTTCAAATTCATTCTCTGTACACCCAAATCTAACAATGCTTATAGTTGTAAGGTGTGATAGCAGACAAGTAGGAACTTGTTTAGGCTCCCTCCAATGCTTCAGAACTCCTTCATCAACCTGATCCAAATAGAATATATTTATATAAATATAGTAACTAATACATACATATCCCCTCAAAACATTTATTGTCATCCCATTACCTCGCGGATGATAAGGACTTTAAGATTGTCGGCACTTTCAAGGAACTTTGAGATAAAACGCCGATCACATTCCAATTCGAGTTGGGTTAAATTGTGAAACCTTATAGGTGATGCCATGAAAGCCAACTCATGAATCTGGAAAGAAACTATTTGGTCAGAAATGTATAAGAAAATTGATAAATTTTTAATATTCAAATATAAGATAGAAAACATACCTCCTTATAATCTATGAATAATTTTAGGCGCTCAACATTACACAACTTATGAATAAATTCCAACAAAGTACCAGAGTAGTGGGGTTCTCTTCTATTAATTCCACACAGTTGCAGGATGATATTTGCTTCGACTAAGGAAGTTAGCGGTTCAGTTGCAATATACTGAGAAAAATAGTCCTTTAATTCGAGGTATCTAAGTGCGGGAGCATTGATCACCAGCTTGTAATCATCGAGACCAAATTTTGGCAGATCAAACGAAAAACAGAACTTAAGCCATTTAATGGTGGGTGAAGATATGCTGCAGCAAAGCAACTCTGCATGGACAACTCCATCAATTTCCAATTTCTAAAGCGCTGGACAGCCAGAAATCAGACGCGAAAAGTTTTCATCAAACTTGTATCCGTTACAATTTAGAATAAGAGTTTTGAGGCTAGGAAGGCATACGAGGGATGGAAGGGTGATTGGTAAGCCACGCCATGTTAGAGTCAAATCAACAAGCGTTTTACTGATGAAGAGACATTGAGGCAATCGAACATGATAAGAAAGACTAAGTTTGAGTTGTCGTACTTTGCGCGAGATGGCAGCGGCGATCCATGTCCCGATTTGATATTCGGTGATAGAGTTGTTATCAAACTGCATATATAGGAGGGTAAAAGAATTCATGACTTGTACATTATACAATATAAAGATCCTGTTCATCACATCTGCAAAGCTAGGCCCGCCTTTTGAAGGGAGGCGCTGATAATCAACCACGGATAAATTTGGAACATCCGTCCACAGAAATCGCCATCTTCTTGCCAGAATGCTTGTCGCCATGGATTGTTTGGTTGAGAGGAAGGAGAGAATATGGCAGATGACCGAGTCAGGTAACTCGCTGAGTCTATCAAGTGAAGGCATACTTTGATTTTTCGTTGAAATTTTGCGTTGCTTTTTGTTGGAAGATTGTTGTGTTCTCGCCATAAGAATAGGGCTTAAAATTTTATTTTATGGGTCGACTGTTGAGAGAGTTACTAGGGTTTTACATGGAGAAGATGATACATGACCCTGTTTTAAATTGATGTTTAGTTTTGGGTGAGTTTCTTATCTAATAGATAACCGATAAATTAATACGATTCCGTAAATAATGATTCACGCACTCAAATATTAAATTTTCTTATAAAAATATAATTTTATATTATTTTGATGACATGTAAATTAATATAACTAAAGTACCAGAATTTAGTATATTCTATGACAACCTTTTATTGGTAGTAAGAAAATTGATTAAGTTTTAATGTTGATTGCTGATAGTAAATGATATAAATTATAATTGAGACTCAATTCTTTATTGAAATTACTTTTTTTAAATATTTCTTATTTAAAATATTTATATTGAATAAAAAATAATATTATAAATAAAAAATATTTTCAGCTATCTATAGTCTATGACTCTATACTATTATATTAAAGGAGAGAGGCATATAGTAACCCATTTGGTCTCTTGGACTTTTGAAATCTTTTTTATTTATTTATTTATTTATTCTTACGTTGTTTTCTTTTCTTTTTATTTATTTACTTTTTTATCACTCTAATAATATTCTACTAATTTCTCTTTTATTTCTTTCTATTGGTAGAGAGATTTCTCTTTTTTCTCTAATCTCTATCACTTCAATTTTTTTTCTTTATATACTTTTTTATTTTTTTCTCATATTTATTTATTTATTTATCATAATCCAGTTATTATATTAAAGGTAATTGTCAAAATATAAATTAATATAAAAATTAATTTAATATGTTTAAATAATTCTCTTTATTCTCTAATCTCTATCTCACTTCAATTTTTTTTCTTTATATTCTTTTTTTTTATTTTTTCTCATATTTATTTATTTATATTATATTAAAGGTAATTGTCAAAATATAAATTAATATAAAAATTAATTTAATATATTTAAATAATAGTATATTTGCACGCGCAAGGAGTGTGCCGGATTACTAGTTGTTAATTAAACGCTTTGCTTTCAACTTTTTTTAATATTTACATATTTGTGCGCCCACATTCGTACTTGCACTCACACGATCCCCTTTGTAACACAACCAATAGCATGATCCCCTTCGATACATATATTCACTTGTCTCCTCGTAATAACCCAACAATCATACTGCATGTATAAAAAACTCGCCCTCAGGGCTAGAATTCCTCATTCGATGGACTCGGGAGAATCATTCTTACTCATTTATAAATGACATACTAACAAGTAATTTCTTGAAATGAAAATTATTGTAAATATATTCAATTACATTCCGGAGAATAATTAGTCTCCACAAAAAATTTTGATGTTATGTTTGTCTTAAATTTGGTAACAATTACACAAATCTAGTTCATCCAGAACTACAAATAATCTATTTTTCTTCTTGTATCATTGCTCATCTTCATCAAATCATACTTACAAAAGAGCTAAGAAACAATAATCATCCAAAATTTTATCCACTGAAATTCTTCAACCACCATGTGATTGTTGCTTCATGAAAGGATGCAAAGTGAAAACACGAAAAGGGTGAAAACAGAGCAAGTCGCATTAAAAAAATCCAGTCAACTGTCAAAAGAATAGGAGAATGGGAGAATGCAGCTAAGGCAGAACAATATTTTTAGTGAAATTGAAGCTCACATGCCTGAGATGCTCGATCAAATTGTGAAATTCTCTCTACAGCACTATCCTTTTCTTGTTCTAAGGAACCTTGAGTGTCGAAACATATCTCCATCTTCTTCAAGACTTGGGCATTACACAAAATATATCTTACCATTTTAAACTCATTCTCTGCATACCGAAATTGATCTATTCTTACAGTTTTAAGATGCAAAACCAGACACATTGGCACTTGTTCGGGTTCCATCCAAGTACACTTTAGTTCTTCATTATCAACCTGAATTAAAACAAGATAAGCACAAAAACAGAAAGCTCGCCATGGATGCAAACTCTGAAGAATACGTAAAACTGAAGACATTTTGGTTATAAAACAACGAACCTTAGAGATAATAAGGAATTCAAGATTATCAGCATATCTAAGGAACATTGTGAGAAAACGCCAATCAGCAGACAATTCAAGTTTGGTCAAATTATCAAAATCATTCGACTCAGAGAAGTCCGACTCATCCGAAAACTGCAAAACAGAATCAACTTTTAAGCATCATAGAGTGTACATAAAACACGCAATGAGATGAAGAAACGTCAAACAAACGCATACATACCTGTGTATGATCAATTGATAACCTCAGGTGACTAACATTATAGAGCTCATCAACAAAGAACAACACAGAGTCGGAATGATCATCTACATCATCTTTCTCATTGCTATTTTTAATAAGTATGTCTGCTTCAGTTAAAACTGATAGCTCCTCCGCTGAAATTTGCTCCGACAAAAGGTCATCCACCCGAAGGTAACTAAGTGCTGGAGCCTTTATCTCAAGCGTGTAAGAGTACTTTTCATTTGTCTCCCACGAATAATAACCTTGAAAATTAACTGTCAGCCGTTTTAGTGTGGGCGAAGATATACTATAACTGCACAAATCTCCAAACCAGACTTTGTCTATGAACAATTCTTCGAGCACCGGACAGGCAGAAATCAGCTGCTGAAGTCCATTATCACCCTCATCATCATCATCATCCTCAACTCCAACAGCCTCCGGACTAGCTTCCGGACTGGCAGAAATCGGCTGCTCAAGTTCATCATCATCCTCAAATCCAACAGCTTCAAGATGAAGCTTTTTCAGATGAGGAAAACTCGGTTCATCCAGCGAGGGTACTTTAATTCGGCAACAACTAAGCGTCAGATCAACAAAATTTTTGCCGGTGAAAATACATGGAGGCAACATCAGCAGAGAACCACCACGATTATAAAGATGAAAATTTTGGACCTTGCGCGCAATGGCAACGGCAATCCATGTCTCCAATCCATAGGATACTTTACGACCACGTGCGAGGCTGAGGCGAAAAGTGTCTATTGCCTTCACTTTATGGCGCAGGAGAACTCTGTAGATTACGTCTGAAAACTTCTTCGGCCTTCTCGGATAATCTTCTCCGTAGAGATCAAGATTTGGTACTTCGGTCCAGAGAAATCTCCATCGTTTTGCTAGAATGCTGGTTGATACAGAGAGCTTTGTTGGGAGGTAGGAGAGGATTTCACAGAGGACCGAGTCCGGCAACTCGCTGATTCTATCAACCGAGTCCATATCTTGATTTATCGTGATGGTGCTGGGAATTTGTAAATTTGTAGGGTTTATGTATTTGAATCCTGATCGGACTGAATTTTGTTGCAAAAGGAATTGTAGTTGTAGGGTAATTTTTCATGTGGCAGAATTATGAATATAATTTGTTTTCAAGTTTTAATATGAGTTTTGGTATCCCGATCAGACAGAGAAACTGTTTCATCTTCGGATCAATTAACAAATTTATATGATTTAGGGTTTATGGGTTATTGAAGGAAAAAATGGGTGGTGCTGAGAATTAATAATTTGTGGGGTTTATGCTGCTAGTAATCGTTTTTATTAGTTAATGTCTACGGAAAATTGAATTTTGATCTTAATCATATATAATTAAAAATATTCTATAATACATATTTTTATAAATAATAAATAAATTGCGACTAAAGTAATTTCTAGTATATTTTTATTTAAGTATTAAATTGAGACGTTATAAAAGAAAAATAATTTCAGAAAGAATATATAATTATCATCTAGTTCTAAGTAATAATAATAATAATAATAATAATAATAATTATTATTATTCTTATTATTATTATTATTATTATAAAATGAAGTGTTAAAATTCTATAAATATCACATCCTTTTTAAATATAAAATATGATAGTTTACAAAAATAAAAACAACTATTTAAGAGATTAAGCCCATAATTGAGAAAAGAAATTTAGCTCCGGCAATGATTTCAAACTTTGTTGATCTTGTCAACAAATCAAATTACAATTTGATATTCTAAAATAAATAATTTAAAAAATACGATTAAATGAATAGAATTAAACCTTAGATTATTTTTTTTTAAATTGTAACATATGAGATTGAACCAAAAATCTCGAAACCCTTTTGAACTTCGTTAACCTTCTTAGTTATTTTAAACTTTGTCAGTCTTACTAAGAAATCAAATTAAAATCTCAAATTAATATGATATTTTATAAAAACAAAAATAACTCGTACCTTAAGATATTAAGTCAAAAATCTTGATTTTTTTTTTAACCTTTCTTAGTCTCGTTAAGGATTTCAAACTTCAATAACCTCGTTAAGAAATCGAATTATAGCTTGATATTCTAAAAGTTTCAAACTAAAATAACCTCGTTAGCAAACTTGTAATAACAAATCTATATATATATAATTTAGAACCCTTGAGGCTATCTACGTAAGTGTATACACGTGGATAGCCTCAAAAAATTTTAAATATTTCAGTAGGTTTTAAATTTAATATTTTTAAAATTCTATTATAGAAAAGTTTAAATTTAAAATATGCGTATCTTTTTTCATAACAAATCACCTCATTTTAAATTTAAAATACAACGTACCAATATAAAATTTTGTTTTCTATAACAAATCACCTCTATCCAAAACAAAATTAAGATGTTATTAAGATTTTGTATAGATATTGTACTTATCAATTCAAATTCATATCACTGATTTATCTAAATATATGGTAATTTTGTTACATTTAAAATTTAGTGACATCACGCAGAATAGTATCACACTCAATTCTCAACCATTTTCTCGCCATATATAATTTATTCCACAAAATTAATCTTCACCAAGATTCTTATTCTAAATAATTTTTTTTCTCTCATGCAAAATGATTCTTCGTCTTCTCAACCATTTTCTCCTCCATATATAATTTGATCCCTCAAAATCATTTTTCATCAAGATTCTTATTCTAATAATTTTTTTTTCTCTCATGCAGGATGATTCTTTGTCGAGTTTTCTTTGTTGAGGTAAATGTTTTTTTCACTTTCTTTTCATATCTATATATTTTTTTCCTTTTTCATGCAGGATTATTTTTTATTTTTAAGGTAATATCTTTTCATATGAATTTTTTTGAATGCTCGATCATGTTTCTTTAAGCTAAGTTTTTATAGATATTGAAGTTACCAATTCAAATTTAAATCACCTAATTTATCCAAATATATCCTGATAATTTTCCTTTTTCATGCAGGATTATTTTTTATTTTTAAGGTAATATTTTTTCATATGAACTTTTTTAATACTTAGATCATTTTTCTTTAAGCTAAGTTTGTATAGATATTGAAGTTATTGATTCAAATTTAAATCACCTGATTTATGCAAATATGGTTTTGATTATAAACATAAATTTTATTTCATCATTGTATATAATTTATAATAATTTTAATTTTATTCACTAATTTATGTAGTATTTCTTTTATAAATTAATATTTCTATGTGCTATTTAAATATTTTAAATAATATTTTAATAATAGTTGTTATTTTAACAATATATTTTAATTGATTTTTATAAAATTTTGGCCCGTGCCTTGGCACGGGGTTCGTAACTAGTATAAACATAAGCTAAGTTCTTAATAATAAAAAAATTGAATGGTATAACTTTGAAAATATAAATGTAATGCTCGAATAATATTATCTTATATTGTTAAAATTGTACTTCTAAATATTTTTTGAAAATGTAAATTAAGTAAATAAAATTTTATATTTATAACAAACAAAAAATCTCATAAATTATTTATATTTTTAAGTGGTTCAACAAGCTTTCTATAGAATAATTAAACTTAAAAACTAAAATAATGATGACAAATAGAAGTTAAAGAGAATCAAAATAAGAAAATTAAAGAAAAATACAACTTCCAAAGGAAAAGGAAAAAATAATAGAAATATAAAAAGAGAAGAAGATGTATTGGAAATAAATCATAAAAAAAGAGAGAATAAAAGTTACAATAAATAACTATCATATGTGCTTGAATTTTAGTTTTTCACAAAAAAGAATTAGATTTCATCAAATAGTATATATATATATTGCATTCTAAATGAATAAGGTAATGAGAGTTTTTAAAACTAATTAAAAGTTCAAATTACATAACGTAAATTTTCAAATAAATAATAAATAGTATTTAATTTAAATTGTATATTTTAATATATAAAAATTAACTCATTTTAATTTAATTATCACTGTTTAGGATAATTTCATGCATATATATATATTTTCATTTTTCAAATCATTTAGGCAAGATTTAAGAGATTAATTATAGTGAGGCCCAATTAAAATTCTTGAATTTATTTTATAATGGATGATTAGGATAAATAAAAATTAATTTATATTTTATAAAATAATTAAATAGTGAAATTATACCAAATAAGAAAAGATTTGTTTTGGAACAACCAATGATAGTATTTTTAAATATAAAATAATTCAAAATTCCAAAAAGTCATCATTTAAAAAAATACAAAAAAAAAGTATATTATAAATCTCATGAAAGATAATTATTTTTCTCAATTACTATTTGTTTTCATGATAAAATAATATACATAATAAAGATAAGTCAATCATATTCTTTTCATTTAATTAAAAATCTAGAAAAAAAACACAAAATATCATTTGATCAAACTTGCCAGATATAATTATTTTTCCTTAGTTACTACTTATTTTCATAATAAATAATATATAAAATAAAGATAAGCCAATTACATTTTTATATCTAATTAAAACTTCAAAAAAAACTACAAAATTCCACATCGTCAAAAATGCACATGAGTTGAAAAGTCAAAC